>JAVTVY010043269.1:0-20015 GCA_036873755.1 Hanleya hanleyi | reverse complement strand
CAGAAAAGAGCAAATGCTTGGGACATACACAGTTTAGTATGGGACTTCTTTTTAATATCAAATGAATTTTATAGGGTGAACTGGACAGTGCAGAAAGTACCACTCAGTGCTGAGTGGTGAACTGACTACTTAATTTCTACAAAACTATTGTATCTGCACTGGTACATATTTAATTTTTTTTTTTTTTCACCTACAAGCTTTGTCATTTTTAACTGTCTTATTTTCGACTTTATAAAGTTGTCAAAATTATCAAGAATGTATATGGTAAGGTAACTGGATATATTTGCCCTAGTTATCACGATATTCAAACCTGTCCTGTGTTGAGCCTTGCCCTTCACCATGTTCACCAGGCTGATCTTTGTATCATGTTATACTCTCTCTCACAAGATTTCTCACATATGGATCATGAAAGAATTCCTCATAATAATACATGTACCACCATTTGACATGTTTGTCTTTATGAAAGTCATTACTACAGCAAGATAACTTGTAGAGTTAAAATTTTACACACTACTACCCTCAGTGAGTACAATTATTATAAAAAAAGAATACAGTGGTCTAGGCCTGCATGAAAATAATAATAATTGTTATTCTACAGTATTTTGTTTTTACAGATGACCAGGACAATATGATATTGAACTTCCAGATCTACTGACTGCCTTATTTTCAAGCATAATGAGAATTAACGAGAAGACTTTGATTGCCTTTGCGAATTCTCCATCGCCAGCTGACAAGGAAGGTTTCTTGTTGAAGAAAGGAGAACTGAACAAAGGTTTCCAGAAGCGATGGTTTGTCTTGAAGGGAAATCTCCTGTTTTATTATGAGAAAAAGCCAGAAAAAGAGCCTATTGGAGTGATAGTGTTAGAGGATTGCACAATTGAATGTTCTGACAATGTGGATGGATTTGCCTTCATGATCAATTTTCCCGGTTCTCACAGTCGTACCTATATACTGAGTGCTGAGACACAGGAGGAGATGGAAGCATGGATGAAGGCCATGTCACGAGCCAGTTACGAGTACATGAAACTTCTTGTCTCCGACCTCCAGCGAAAACTGGACGAGATCAACAAAGCAGAGACGAGCAAGTTAGTCAAGCTTGGGAGCAGAGCATCTCAGAATGTCAGCCGCACCTACGATGATGCATTCCGACCAGCAGATGTAGATATTGCAGAGGAGGCCTTAATATCATTTGGTGACCATTCCTCTGCCAGTGGCAGTCAAACCAGCACACCTTCAGCACGCTTTAACCCATTTGATGCTGGTGCTGTGGGCGGGTCCTCGTGGTATGATAACCAGGGCAAGGAGAACCAAGGTGCTACACAAAACGCTAGTGGTCCTCTGAGGAAGGCGGAAAGTTTTCCACTGCCTGGCCCGAGAAACTTTATAGAAATGCACGAGGAATTTGGACAGTTAATTAGAGCAAAATTAAAGCTACCAGATCAAACAAGGACCCGGTCTCTTGACCTAAACACATCTAGCTGATACTGAGTGATGGATACATACGTGTCCCGGTCCGGGACAAATTATTCATTTAATTTTTAATATACTTGAATTTTAAATTTCAATTCTATTTTATGTTTTAATTCATTTTAAATATATTTAACACAGATAGATTACATGTACATGAACTTTTAATGATACAGCTGTTAGTATAATTCATAATACCTAATTAAGATGTATAGCTGATCCAAATTAATTATAAATAACTATTAACCATAACTTAGTTTTAAGTGTTAACAATTTGAGCATATTAAAATTGTTTGTATTTACAAGAAAAGTTTAGCATTTTGTTGAGCTGTTGTTAAATGCATACAGTATTGTTGACATTTCCCACATTTTTTACTTATAAATATATTATTATTTCTTATCATTTTATCCTCTTTCCATTGCCAATTGCTGTTGCATGTGCTGATATAAGTGCACATATGAGGAAATTAGAACACTAGCGATGGACCAACCAGATAATGAAGTGTCTCTCCAGAACTTTGAGTAAATTCCAGTCAGAAAGTAGGCCTACGTAACTGGGGCTTTTCCTCATCAAATGTTGAATGGTTCACATATTCTTTAATAAAATGCGAATATATTTGGACTGGATTTTTTCAAAAATTACTTCATGTATATGACTCTACTGGTATCGATTGGTGTATTGGGTAGATACGACATTGAGACAGGGACAATGACTAACATAATAATGGAAGTTAGACCATTTTAGCTAGTCTTTCACCTTGACCTTCAGTTAAGATTGTAAAGATGACTGGTTCAGCATAATACTTAACTGTTGTCAGACATGTCAAATGTTTATAATTGATATTAGGTCATGTAGATAATATTGTAAACTTATTTCAAGAGATTTTATAGTTTTAAATCTCATCTTTCAAAGTTTATTTTGCAGTTTAGCACATATATATTTTAAACCATGTGTTCTTCGGATTAGGATTTTTATTCTATTACTATGAGATTTATATTATTTCCACTGTTATTTCAAAGACATGAACTTTTAATGATACAGCTGTTAGTATAATTCATAATACCTAATTAAGATGTATAGCTGATCCAAATTAATTATAAATAACTATTAACCATAACTTAGTTTTAAGTGTTAACAATTTGAGCATATTAAAATTGTTTGTATTTACAAGAAAAGTTTAGCATTTTGTTGAGCTGTTGTTAAATGCATACAGTATTGTTGACATTTCCCACATTTTTTACTTATAAATATATTATTATTTCTTATCATTTTATCCTCTTTCCATTGCCAATTGCTGTTGCATGTGCTGATATAAGTGCACATATGAGGAAATTAGAACACTAGCGATGGACCAACCAGATAATGAAGTGTCTCTCCAGAACTTTGAGTAAATTCAGGCCTTGCGTTTCGACGGGTATCCGGGTATCCGATACTCGTGGAGATACCCGTTCATTCGCTTCACGGGAATCTGTTTGGATACCCGTAAAATAATGTCTGGGGAAAATGTTGTCTATCAAAAAAACCATATTCGGCTTTAATAAACGATAGTTTACCTAGAAATCATCGACCGCAGGCTTTACAAATGGCGGAAGTTCATATTTTTACGACGTCTTAAGTGGGCGACGAATTATGGCAGCTGCGTGCATTCTCTTGTACTGGGCGATTTTCGTCGTATCATCTGTAGCTACGGGCATTTACACAAACAACCGTGCATAGGAGAATGCAATTGCAGAAACTATCGTGTTATGGTCGATGTTTACAAACGGTAAACACGGAGGACACGAGAGGGTTTGATTCCAATCTGCTTGAAAATGTAGAAAGGAAAGACAATATCTGTACAGGCTTACAACGGATGTCCAGATAATGTAAAGGATGGTTTTGTCTTCATACAGAACGACGAAAACACGAAATTAACTCATTATAATCCCTGAAGTTAGTACTGTGGTGAACTTCTTAAATGTGTGTTCATTGGAATTGTTCGTAATTTTTTGACTTACATCACTCAATTTTAAGTTCATATTGTGTGTTTGTTCAATTCATCAACATATTTAAGTTATATGCTAGGTGTCATGAAGATGGTATTACTATATATGCAGCACTTAAGTATAAACATTCGTAATGAATGAAGTCGGAAGCTGAGCTGGTGACCCGTGACATTCATAGTGAGAGACAGAGCTATTTTTTAGTCCATAATGAGAATATAATCAAGGTCCATAACCTTAAAGCGAAAATTTTCAAGTGACTCCAAATTACAGCTCCAAATTAAATTAATTCAAGGAGACAATCCTTGACACAATTTCATAAAAATATCAGCTCAGTGAATCGAATGGCTACACAGCGGTGGGGAACAACATGATGTGAGAATCAATTATCCTATTAACAACAGTAAACATGAAAAGAGTACATAAATGTTTATTCCACTTTAATCTCCACACTTCAATTTTTCGTCACTTCAGTGGATACTGGTAGATACCCGTAAACTGAAATTGCGGGTATCCGTTTGGATACCCGTGAATTTTGACGAAAAGCAAGGCCTGAAATTCCAGTCAGAAAGTAGGCCTACATAACTGGGGCTTTTCCTCATCAAATGTTGAATGGTTCACATATTCTTTAATAAAATGCGAATATATTTGGACTGGATTTTTTCAAAAATTACTTCATGTATATGACTCTACTGGTATCGATTGGTGTATTGGGTAGATACGACATTGAGACAGGGACAATGACTAACATAATAATGGAAGTTAGACCATTTTAGCTAGTCTTTCACCTTGACCTTCAGTTAAGATTGTAAAGATGACTGGTTCAGCATAATACTTAACTGTTGTCAGACATGTCAAATGTTTATAATTGATATTAGGTCATGTAGATAATATTGTAAACTTATTTCAAGAGATTTTATAGTTTTAAATCTCATCTTTCAAAGTTTATTTTGCAGTTTAGCACATATATATTTTAAACCATGTGTTCTTCGGATTAGGATTTTTATTCTATTACTATGAGATTTATATTATTTCCACTGTTATTTCAAAGATCGTTTTGTCACATTAAGGCATTCTGATATATTTCTAGAATCTGCTAAAAATATTTAACACATTTATCTCTCCACTACATATTGAATATTTGTTTTGCCTTGAATTTTAATGGGTTACTCCAATAAATTTGATCACATCTTAATTCAATTTCTATAACAAACTACAAAAGTCTTTCATTTTTGTATCATTTCAACTTTCCATTTTGATAAATCGATCACTCCAATATTCTTATGTGGCCATCGCTATAGCTGAAATATTGCTGAATGCAACGTTAAACCTTAAATCTCTCTCTCTTATGTGGCCATCTATAATATAGGTCATATTTTGCGATCATGATCTCTCTGCATTTGTCCATCTGTCTATCCATCTGTTATCTTTTTTGTCCATGGGATATATCCAGTTCTATGTCATGGATTGCAGCCAAACTTTGTGTATCCCTGGTATATGGGACAAAGAAGAATCTTATTTAGTTTGAGGTCAAAAGGTCACTTGGATAAAAAAATCTACTGTACCAGAAAATAGAAAACTCCAGTTCAAGGTTATAGATTGATACCAGACTTTTGTTATACCTTGCTGATGGGTTAAATAAGAAGAAGCTGTTTTATTTTGAGGTCAAACGGCCAAAGGTCAATTTTAAATAGGCCAGAAAACCTTCAAAAATGAAAAATCTCCTGCTCTAAATTATTAATGGGTTCAAAATCTGGGGAATACTTTGCCCTTGGGGCAAAAAAGAACTGTGTTTAGTCTTAGGTCAAAAGGTTGAGGTTTCCTAGTCCAGAAAATTTTAAAAGAAAATGGAAAATTGTGTTGTTTAGTTCAGGGGTGTGGATTATGATAACATATCTACTATTCCTGTTAAGGGAGCTTCTTGAAATTAGGAACTGAGTTCCCTGGTAGGGATGGCATATTCCGGTTATTCAAATGGGATACACCATGCCCAGTTTGGTGTTCTGATCTGAATGGAGTGGAGTTCCAGTTGGAATGGCATAGGCCATTCCCCTCATGCTGCTGCATGGTATGGCATAAGCCACCCTTTGTTTACCGAGTTCCAATCTGTATGGCATGGAGTTCCTAGGAGTTCCAACACGGCACACCATGCCACTCTGTTTGGAATGCCTTATGCCAGTTCCTAGTATGCCCCAGTTTCAAGAAGCTCCCTAACTGGAGACTAACAATGAAACCGAGTGATTTTGACAATGTCCGTGCATCCATCAGTCTGTTCCAGGGTTTGAATTGAGATACTAAACTTTGGGTGTGCCTTACACATGGGACATTGAAGAACCCTATTAATTGTGAGGTCAAGAGGTCAAAGCCATGGTGACTAATCTGATAAAAGGAAATTTGTTTTGTTTGTGCTATGATCACCTCATAGGAATTCAGGGGGTACTCAAAGGTCAGTTGATTTTGGGCCATGTTTATCTGTCCATCAGTCAGTCTGTTCCCTGAGATAAAGGAATCCCTATTATTTAGAGGTCATATGTTGGGGGTCACTGAAGTTCCATGCAAGATAATTAGCAAAGTTGTATCCTTAGTGACATATTCCTTGAAATGGATTTCTTTTGGTTACAAAATTATGCATACATTTTCATGTTTACTGTGGTTACCAAATGTCCATTCTACAAGGTGTTGTCCATTCTCTTGTGTGGTAATGCACTTCCTGTGATTGAATTATTATGGCATTTATACCGGTACTGTGGAGACAATGTGTCAGGTTAACCCAATCATCATGTAAATGTCCCTGTAAGTACCGGGTAATCATATATGCATACATTAGTGCCTGGCTCCATATTGGTATGCCAGTCAACATCAAGGGTAATTATTTCTCCATTCAAATAATTAATTTGTATATATCCTATCTCAATAAATATATGGCATTCATAGTTTGAGTTGAAATTAATATTGCCTGGTCATTGCCAGTTATTCTGCATAAAAACAGGTTTTGGCTTTTATTGCTTGTTCTTTTGACTTGTGATATTAAGAATGTAATGAATTTAAGATGTTACATATATTATTGCTTGATGCTACAGGCCTGTGTGTTAATATTGATTGACCCATTTATCAAGTCGACTGTTCAGAATTATTGCTGCTCTACCAGAATGTGTGTTATATTGAATGTGTTCAGATACGGACCATGTGTGGCCAATTTAGACAGGACAGTAGCGAACTGCCTTGCTTTGATAGTGAAATTTTAGAAGTGCACTAATAAGCCTATCTCCTCCCTAAGCTTTTGGGGGGCGGGGGAGTATTCTCCCTAGTGAACTTTTTCTTGGTTTTCCAAAATGATGATACCAATTGGTAATATTCTACCACCATTATTGGATAAGGAAGATGCACTCAATGTCCCCAGGGAAACAACAAACTGCCTCTTTTGAGTCTCTTCAGATTTCATGCTGTATCCTCCTCCGGTCTGCCTATTATTCTCACAGTGTACTGATGTGAGACCCAGTGCAGCCATGAGTTATATGTTGTGGTCCTGTGTTGATATACTATTTCAAGGTATTAAAGTATTGACTTTGATATCTTCCATTGTTCAGGATAACCAGCCAACACGATAATCCCAAAATGATCAAACTTAAAGCATATGCAACATAGAATAGTTTATGGCAGAGTGGCTAGTTAATGAAGATCTCATGTTTGATCAGCATTAGTTGTCTACAGCATAATATATGTAATTTTTTAATCATATTTTTTATCCACTAAATGACTAATAGACATGCACATAGCCTAGATAATATATTAGAATAATACTGTACTAACATGTTAGATGCATTGACATTTGAACCCTGCACAATTTTAACTGCACAAATATCCTGCCAAGTTCTGCAATTATCATGGCACTACTTATTGGGATATGGTTGCTGTATTTCCAATACATGATGTCGAGATTGGAGATTCGAAAAGTCGATACCAAAATCGAGGTCGAGATCAGAGGTACGGGTGGGCCAAGAATCTGGAAATCATTGAAAACTGCTAATTTTTTGTGAGTGGAATCAGTAGGGGGAAAAGATGTTCCGCATACCAAAATTTAGGTCAAAAGGTCACTTTGATCCCAAAATTTGGAAATCGTTAAAATCACGTTTTTGTGTCAGCAGACTCATTAGGGGGAGACAATGTTTCACGTACTAAAATTTAAGTTGAGGTCAAAGATACAGGTCACTGTGACCCCAAATACATATTATCGATTCAGAAAAGACACATTTGGGGGAGACTATTTGTCAAGGTCACTGTGACCCCAACATCTGGAAAGTCTTAAATAAGGCAATTTGTTTTTGTCAGTAGATACAATAAGGGGAGTTGATGTGCTCTGTACTGAAATTTAGGTCAAGGTCACTGTGACCCCAGAGTCTAGAAATCATTAAACGTAGAATGTTTGTATCTGTATATGCACATTAGGGGGAGACTGTGTCACATAACATAATTGAAGTGAAGGGTCAAGGTCACTGTGACTCCAAAATCAGGAAATCATTGAAATCAGAATTTTGTGTGTTAGAGGATACATCGACGATATGTTGTGCGGGCGTATATTGAAGACCGCCAATTTTGGCTTTTGTTATGCGAGCATTAAAGACTTAATTGTTCCCGTTACTGTGGTATGTATGTTCACATTGTGTGTCGCCATGACTGATAACTGTCCATCGGATACGTTTTGCACATCTATTCTTTGACACATCGAACAGTGTGTGCTACCTTGTACTTCAATGGGGCATTCATAACTCAATAGTCCCAGCGTGTGCCTTCAAGTTTAGTGTAGCACTTCAAACAGGTTGACAGTATATACATGGTTGCTTTGTGCAAAACTTCATGAAAACCATGAGTGGCTCCAGGTGCCAACATGACCCTCCCAAGTGCTGCCATGTGCAGCTTTCACTTGTCATGGCTTTTGTCAAATACCTGTCACAAGAGCTCGTTTTTGACATGTACATACAAGACGTCATTCTGTTTAATGCCCGATTTCCAATATAATTGAACTTAAATCTTCAGAGAAACAGATTTAGCCTGATAGAAGCGACCGGTGCATAGCCCGCGACTTCCGGCATGAATGTGTGATTCGTATGTTTGCTCTCTTTCATAAAGACTACAGCATGGAACAGATCTTAAGTATTGATAACTCTGCTGGTGTAATATGCTGAAATTACCTTAAATTATCCTACTATTTGAATAGGTGCTTTTAATTGTATTGTCTGGTTGTAGAAATACATTTTGATCCCATTTTAGAATATCTGTGGTTTCTTGGGACAATAACCATTAGCATATACAGATAGACCGTTTCAGTAGTTTTTACTTTATTTATGGTGTAGCTTCTCTACCTTTTAACATATTACCCCCAGAATGTACTTTTATCGTGACGGGCTTGAATGTTATGGTTATGTTGTATACTTTTGTTCCTAGACCTATGTAATCTTGCTGGTCATTTTAAAAAACGATATCAACTGTCAGAAATTATTATTAGTTTTTATTTTATTATTGGTGTTAAATTGTTTCCATTAAATAAAAAAAATCACGTTATTGATGTTGCACTTATTTTTCATTTTCTGTTTTCTAAATACCTGACCAAAAACTGAATATCACTAATATTGGTCAACTGGCGGTCTAGTTCGAGCTTCTTCTAACCCTTGAGTCAAACGATGGTTAAATATAGCCCAGCCAAACAGTTACAGTCTATCAGATATGAATTTTTGTTTGGCTGAAGGGTTAGAGGGAGCGTGTACCATTGGGGGCAGTGCAAAGAGATGCTCATTACCGTGTTCATCCATACTTCCTCTTGCCGTACCAACTGCTAGTCTGATCGTCTCCAAGCTGAAAAGTCAGTACAGCCTTAGGGCATGTGAAGAAGATATGAACAACAACTTGCCACGGAAGAGTTTTACTTATGGGTGAATTGATAGATATTCGATGGAAGACCCAATATGCTGCAATATGCAATAGGCTAATACAAAGTTACGAATGCTTCTCATTTTGATTGTATGTATTCAACACCAACCGCCAATATGTAAGTATATCAAAAGAACGACTGATGAGTACTTCGTTATAATGAAAATCCTTAGAAGATAAATATAATAATATCGGAAGAAAACCGTATGGGTCCGGTAATATTCAGTGGAAAGTTCAAGTTCCAGTGTAACGCGAAGAAGGTGATGTCGCAAGACAATGAATATAGGGTGTAGGAAACGTAAAATCATTGCAAACGGCCTCAATTCGCAAGGCTCTACTGTTGGCAGAGTAAATAAGCGCACTTGTATAGGTTTGCATTATTGGGGTTTGCGTTATTGGTGTCAATGGTGACATGTTGGAATCATGGTGTCCGCTACATCAGGACTAGTCTGCCTTGTGACCCAGATAGGCTGACCAACGGTACTTCACAAATCACCGGATTCCTTAGATGTAAGGGATATCCCTTTGTCCGATTTTCGTTCAGGGGCATTTGGCGGACACCACTGATGTAATCATCTAGGACATTAGTAGTATATAGAACACGGGAGAGCGCTAGTTGACCTTTGACCTTGAAAGTTGCATATCACGTGACAGAGGTCAAAGATCATTGAGTGCACTTGAGTTGACCTGTATCCTTTCATCTTGTCTGACCTTGGATCATGTTTAGACAGGTTAGGGTTGGGTTTTATCCATCACGTGCGGTATGACGTCACTTCCGGTCTGGGTGAATGGGGCGTGACTTGTGAACATGATAGGACATGTACTGACCTGTCTGTGGGGGTTTTCCCTACAATGTCGTTCACCTTCGTGTTTTTTCGGTGAGGTGCGAAGGGTACGTCCGTGTCTTTTCGGTGAGGTCCGTGGGAACATGATAGGCCATGTACTGTCTGTGGGGTTTTTCCCGCCAGAATTTCGCTGTCGTCTGCTTGGGGTTGTCACGTGCCGAACACCTGGCTTCCCGAATTGCAACATTGTTGCACGTTCGCAAGGATTGACCTATATCCGGGTCCTTTAGCAATACCATTGATGGGATGCCTGTACTGACTTGTATTTGGGGTTTTTCCATCACGGGGAGATCAGGTGATAGTTCAAGGTCATATTGAATGATAGGAATGCGTGTACTGACCTGTTCATCCGTGGTTTACATCCGGGGACTTATATCCGGGTCCTTTAGCTGTGTGTTCCGGGTACATCCGAGTTTACACGGGAACAGTCGGGTAGTTACGGAGGAAGACACGGAGGTGGCCGAAGATGTCACGGAGGTTACCGACCGAAGATGTCACGGAGGTGCCCGAAGAGACACGGAGGTTACCGAAGATGTCACGGAGGTGCCCGAAGACACACGGAGGTTACCGAAGATGTCACGGAGGTCACCGAAGAGACACGGAGGTGGCCGAAGATGTCATGGAGGTTACCGAAGAGACACGGAGGTTACCGAAGATGTCACGGAGGTGCCCGAAGAGACACGGAGGTTACCGAAGATGTTACGGAGGTCGAATTGCAAGTCATGGGTGGGTGTATGTAAAATGAGGATTTGTCTCGAAAATATAAAAAGCGGAACACGGACTTTACCTCTAAAATAGGGGAAAACCCCTATCAACTCTATTCCAAAGGGCTAATATCGGTCCCTGGCTTATCGGGTTCTGCCTGGAGTGGGTGTATGTAAAATTAGGATTTGTCCCGAAAATATAAAAAGCGAAACACGGACTTTACCGCTAAAATAGGGAAAAACTCCTATCAACCCTATCCCAAAGGGCTAATATCGGTCCCTGGCTTATCGGGTTCTGCCTGGAGTGGGTGTATGTAAAATTAGGATTTATCCCGAAAATATAAAAAGCGGAACACAGACTTTATCCCTAAACTAGGGGAAAGCACCTATCAACCCTATCCAAAGGGCTAATATCGGTCCCCGGGCTTATCGGGGCTTGGGTGCATGGGTGGGTGCATGTAAAATCAGGATTTTTCCCGAAAATATAAAAAACGGAACACAGACTTTACCCCTAAACTAGGGGAAAACCCCTATCAATGGCGTATATTGACTCCCATTGACCTTTGACCTCCAGTATAGAGTGCGTATATTCACTACCATTGACCTTTGACATCAAAAATTTGCATATTGTGACCTTTGACAGCCAATCAGAAAGGAGTATTTTGGGTGTAGAGATGGACCATCCACGGTCCGAATGCGTCGTGTGAGGTGTCATCTTGTAGCATCGCCCGCCAACGCCAAGCTTAACGCTTCAATGCCCTGGTGAAATAGCTCAGAAGTTCTGATTTTTTAGATATTCCATGGAATTGTCACTAGTTCTTCGAAATGCAGTGACGCCCGTCAACGCTCGTAGTTACGCCTTAACGCTCTAACATAACGCCTTGACGCCATGATATAGACCGGAGAGAGAACAACAACAACAAGGATGACACATGAGAGAACAACAACAAGGAGTTTTTTTTCATATAGTTTATTTTCCCCAATGTTACATCATACCCACGCTGGGGGAACCGCGTTGGGTATGTTTACAACTCAAGAAAACTCTTGTCCAATCAGAGGCCGCCATTTGGCGCTGCATCTGTTATATTCCTTCTTGTCCGTTAGATGTATTTTCGGTTGCTCTTGTCTGTCGCCATTTCAGAAAGTTCCATCTTTGCTCGGTGTGACCTAAGCGTCGTCGTCCGGCAGGCCTGGATATTCTTTGGGTAGCATGTCCTGAAACAGTTGTTTGCGCATTCTGATCGCATTTTCCAGGGCCTCGGTGGGTGGTAGTCCCATAGCCTCTACCAAGTGACGCTTGGTCTTCATGATGGACCCGTGCGTGCGGTCGCCTTTCATTTCAAGCGGTAGTAAGGTATACTGTTCATAGATCGCCATGGCTGTTTTCCTGATGCGGGGGCGCATTTGGGTGTACGCCTGTTGTAAATTATCCTGTCCGGCGTCCTCGATCGCTGCAGCGTAAGTATTGATAGCTGCTGTCACAATACGATCCCAGAAGGTAGGTTCTGCATCACTTTCCACGGCATCACTTTCCACGGACGTAGGCTGACTATCTGAGGTCAAGCTCTCCGTATCACTAGATAGACTCTCAGCAATCTCTGTTTCGGTATCAGTCGATACACTCTCAGCAGTTTCTGTATCAGCATCCGCCTCAACGGACTCCTCGGAGTCTTCAATCCCATGTATATTTTTCTGGTGTCGCATCATATCGTAATGTCTGGTGAACGTGCGTTCGCACTCAGAGCAAATATAAGCCATGTTGACGGTTGAACGTCGACTGTGCGTGTTTTTGGAAATACGCTTGCTTTTATAGACAGTAACGCCCGCCAACGCTTAGCTTAACGCTTCAACGCCCTGGTGAACTAGCTCAGAAGCCCTGATTTTCATGGAATTGCCACCAATACATCGAAATGCAGTGACCCCCGTCAACGCCCGTCGTTACGCCTTAACGCCCGTCAACACCCGTCGTTACGCCTTAACGCCCGTCTCAATACCTTAACGCCCTATCTTTACGCCTTAACGCCCGTCTCAGCGCCTTAACGAACGATAAAGGGCGTTTGGAGTCCGATTAACCTTTGAACTCTGAGTGCACTTTCGGTCACGTGACCGGAAGTGACCTTTGACCAGGTGACCGGAAGTGACCAACCCGGATGTACCCGGATGTAAAAGTCCCCGGATGTGAAAGTGCTCGGATGTTCAATTCACTTCGCCCACTGGAAAATCTCCTCTCTCCTCGTGCAAAGATCACACGCGGCCAAGGGTACACCTTCATGGCAGGTCAGGCATCGCTGGCGATGGTAGCGGAGATCTCCGTGCTCTCCCCTGTTTGAGCTGTAATCCACACTGAAGAAATCATCTATCATTTCCATAATTATGGGCGGGTATATTTTGGTAACTCGTTTCGGGAGTCGAGCGGGAACCGGCACCTTTTCGTCAGTCTTCAACGATTGCTCGTCTGCCTTGGAATTGGCTGGCTTTTTCATTTGATCGGGTCCGGTACAGGTTGTGAGAAATGTACATCATGTGTTTCCGTATTTATAGTTAGAGGGGAGGTGACCATCCTAGCGACCAATCAGAAGCCATCATTTCAGAAAATAATCTTCGTTCAGTGTAACCTAAACGTCTTCGGGCAATCCATGATACTGAAGCTCGAAGCTCTTACTTCTCTCATTCAAAACTGGGATCAATCTCCATCGGCTCTTCAATTCGCGTCGGCGAATCGACCTCCATGGGTTTTTCCATTCTCAGATGCATCCCCATAGAAACTGACAACACCACCACCACACCTGGTGCACCCTGTGCCCTGCTCACAACCTGTACCGGACCCGATCAAATGGAAAAACCAGCCAATTCTAAGGCAGATGAGCAATCGTTGAAGATTGACGAAAAGGTGCCGGTTCCCGCTCGACTCCCCAAACGAGTTACCAAAAGATACCCGCCCATAACTATGGGAATGATAGATGCTTTCTTCAGTGTGGATTACATCTCAACCAGGGGAGAGCCCGGAGATCTCCGCTACCATCGCCAGCGATGCCTGACCTGCCATGAAGGTGTACCGTTGGCCGCGTGTGATCTTTACACGAGGAGAGAGATTTTCCAGTGGGCGAAGTGAATTGAACATCCGGGCACTTTTACATCCGGGGACTTTTACATCCGGGATGGTCACTTCCGGTCACCTGGTCAAATGTCACTTCCGGTCACGTGACCGAAAGTGCACTCAGAGTTCAAAGGTTAATCAGCCTCCAAAAGCCCTTTATCGCTCGTTAAGGCGCTGAGACGGGCGTTAAGGCGTAAAGATAGGGCGTTAAGGTATTGAGACGGGCGTTAAGGCGTAACGACGGGTGTTGACGGGCGTTGAGACGGGCGTTAAGGCGTAACGACGGGCGTTGACGGGGGTCACTGCATTTCGATGTATTGGTGGCAATTCCATGAAAATCAGGGCTTCTGAGCTAGTTCACCAGGGCGTTGAAGCGTTAAGCTAAGCGTTGACGGGCGTTACTGTCTATAAAAGCAAGCGTATTTCCAAAAACACGCACAGTCGACGTTCAACCGTCAACATGGCTTATATTTGCTCTGAGTGCGAACGCACGTTCATCAGACATTACGATATGATGCGACACCAGGAAAATATACATGGGATTAAGACTCCGAGGAGTCCGTTGAGGCGGATGCTGATACAGAGACTGCTGAGAGTGTATCGACTGATACCGAAACAGAGATTGCTGAGAGTCTATCTAGTGATACGGAGAGCTTGACCTCAGATAGTTAGCCTACGTCCGTGGAAAGTGATGCCGTGGAAAGTGATGCAGAACCTACCTTCTGGGGTCGTATTGTGACAGCAGCTATCAATACTTACGCTGCAGCGATCGAGGACGCCGGGCAGAATAATTTACAACAGGCGTACACCCAAATGCGCCCCCGCATCAGGAAAACAGCCATGGCGATCTATGAACAGTATATCTTACTACCGCTTGAAATGAAAGGCGACCGCACGCACAGGTCCATCATGAAGACCAAGCGTCACTTGGAAGAGGCTATGGGACTACCACCCACCGAGGCCCTGGAAATGCGATCAGAATGCACAAACAACTGTTCCAGGACATGCTACCCGAAGAATATCCAGCCCTGCCCGACGACGCTTAGGTCACACCGAGCAAAGATGGAACTTTCTGAAATGGCGACAGACAAGAGCAACCGAAAATACATCTAACGGATAAGAAGGAATATAACAGATGCAGCGCCAAATGGCGGCCTCTGATTGGACAAGAGTTTTCTTGAGTTGTAAACATACCCAACGCGGTTCCCCCAGCGTGGGTATGATGTAACATTGGGGAAAATAAACTATATGAAAAAAAACTTCTTGTTGTTGTTGTTCTCTCATGTGTCATCCTTGTTGTTGTTGTTCTCTCTCCGGTCTATATCATGGCGTCAAGGCGTTATGTTAGAGCGTTAAGGTGTAACCACGAGCGTTGACGGGCGTCACTGCATTTCGAAGAACTAGTGACAATTCCATGGAATATCTAAAAAATCTGAACTTTTGAGCTATTTCACCAGGGCGTTGAAGCGTTAAGCTTGGCGTTGGCGGGCGTTGCTACAAGATGACACCTCACACGACGCATTCGGACCAAGGATGGTCCATCTCTACACCCAAAATACTCGCTTCTGATTGGCTGTCAAAGGTCACGATATGCAAATTTTTGAGGTCAAAGGTCAATGGTAGTGAATATACGCACTCTATACTGGAGGTCAAAGGTCAATGGCAGTCAATATACGCCCTTGATAGGGTTTTTACCCTAGTTTAGGGGGGTAAAGTCCGTGTTCCGTTTTTTTATATTTTCGGGAAAAATCCTGATTTTACATGCACCCACCCATGCACCCAAGCCCCGATAAGCCCGGGGACCGATATTAGCCCTTTTGGATAGGGTTGATAGGTGTTTTCCCCTAGTTTAGGGATAAAGTCCGTGTTCCGCTTTTTATATTTTCGGGACAAATCCTAATTTTACATACACCCACTCCAGGCAGAACCCGATAAGCCAGGGACCGATATTAGCCCTTTGGAATAGAGTTGATAGGGGTTTTCCCCTATTTTAGAGGTAAAGTCCGTGTTCCGCTTTTTATATTTTCGAGACAAATCCTCATTTTACATACACCCACCCATGACTTGCAATTCGACCTCCGTAACATCTTCGGTAACCTCCGTGTCTCTTCGGGCACCTCCGTGACATCTTCGGTAACCTCCGTGTCTCTTCGGTAACCTCCATGACATCTTCGGCCACCTCCGTGTCTCTTCGGTGACCTCCGTGACATCTTCGGTAACCTCCGTGTGTCTTCGGGCACCTCCGTGACATCTTCGGTCGGTAACCTCCGTGACATCTTCGGCCACCTCCGTGTCTCTTCGGTAACGTCCGTGACATCTTCGGCCACCTCCGTGTCTCTTCGGTAACGTCCGTGACATCTTCGGTAACCTCCGTGTCTCTTCGGTAACCTCCGTGACATCTTCGGCCACCTCCGTGTCTCTTCGGTGACCTCCGTGACATCTTCGGTAACCTCCGTGTGTCTTCGGGCACCTCCGTGACATCTTCGGTCGGTAACCTCCGTGACATCTTGGCCACCTCCGTGTCTCTTCGGTAACGTCCGTGACATCTTCGGCCACCTCCGTGTCTCTTCGGTAACGTCCGTGACATCTTCGGTAACCTCCGTGTCTCTTCGGTAACCTCCGTGGCTCTTCGGGCACCTCCGTGACATCTTCGGTCACCTCCGTGTCTTCCTCCGTAATTACCCCACTGTTCCCGTGTAAACTCGGAACACACAGCTAAAGGACCCGGATATAAGTCCCCGGATGTAAACCACAGATGAACAGGTCAGTACACGCATTCCTATCATTCAATATGACCTTGAACTATCACCTGATCTCCCCGTGATTCCCCAAATACAAGTCAGTACAGGCATCCCATCAATGGTATTGCTAAAGGACCCGGATATAGGTCAATCCTTGCGAACGTGCAACAATGTTGCAATTCAGGAAGCCAGGTGTTCGGCACGTGACAACCCCAAGCAGACGACAGCGAAATTCTGGCGGGAAAAACCCCACAGACAGTACATGGCCTATCATGTTCCCACGGACCTCACCGAAAAGACACGGACGTACCCTTCGCACCTCACCGAAAAAACACGAAGGTGAACGACATTGTAGGGAAAAACCCCACAGACAGATCAGTACATGTCCTATCATGTTCACAGGTCACGCCCCATTCACCCAGACCGGAAGTGACGTCATACCGCACGTGATGGAAAAAACCCAACCCTAACATGTCTAAACATGATCCAAGGTCAAAGACAAGATGAAAGGATACAGGTCAACTCAAGTGCACTCAATGACCTTTGACCTCTGTCACGTGATATGCAAATTTCTGAGGTCAAAGGTCAACTAGCGCTCTCCCGTGTTCTATATACTACTGACATTGATTCCTTGATCTGTTTGGATGACGTCTACACCAATGTACCTGAATCCAGCTTTTGTGTTTTCCTATCTTGATTTTTGTATTGATTTTGAGGTGTTTCCGTCCGTCAGTTTTACTATAAAGACGTAGCCATGGAACATAGCACAAAACGTATTAACTGCAAGGTCAAAAAGTCGAAGCCAAGGTCACCTCGGTCGAATAAGGCAACATTGTTTTGAATATTATATAATCACATAGGTGGGCAGATTATGCCCCAATTTCAGGTATATCACATACTCGTGACAGACAAGAAATTCCTATTTATTTTCTGTCTGTTCTTCTGTCTATTATTTGGGTAAGGGTATGCCACCTGGAAAATTCGTATCCTCAGTCTTACTCCTTTAAGTGAATTAAGTTTGGAGGGGTAGGGATTACAAGTACATGAGTTCGTGTGACACAAACTATTCATACATCTTGTTTACAGATAGAACGTCTGTGTCTGTGGAACTGCTGTGTTATATATGTGTAAATCCCCGAACGATCCAGGGCATGACGTCTTCTGGGACACCTCCGGTGTCCGTAAAAAAAAATAAGATAAAACCTAGTCCAACTATACCATCCAAAACAGGGTTCCTTCCAGAGCGTGTATTGGACGCCAACACGGATTATTTTTAGATTCTGGGAAAATCGAAAGTAATTGAATGGAGAAGGTCGTACTGAATCTAAGAGTTAACCCGCTCAATATGAAAATAGAACACCTCACAATACTTGCCTGAAATATTTCGAGGTTCCGTGTTCACGATACAGGCTGCTGGCAGCTGTGCCACATGGTTTGGAATACGGTCATCTGCGTGTACCCCGTGAACGTATCTGCATAGCATGCGGTCAGACCGGATTCTTTTTTGTATTCATGGCACATTAGAGATCATTTTCCGCCTGGAAGACATTCTCATGTCATCAGTTTATATATATCCTACTGTTTAGGAGATTACAAACTTTGACAATATGAGAATGCATGGAAGAAGGTGGGGAAAATGCCCAAAAAAGTCCATAGATCTTGCACGCTACGCTGGTATTTTGCTATGAGGATGCGATATTTATCGCCAAATTTAAGAAACTTCGTGTGGAGCCGCTTGATGATATAGCCCTGTTTTACAAGTTTCTGCAATAATGTTTGATGACGTTGATTAAAATCGTCACATCTAACACAGGATCTAGCAAATGCTACTAGGCGAGATATGTATACGCCTTATGCAAGTCCCTCTGGTATATTACTGTCCAGATAGGGATATTTTACGATGTCGAAATTGTAATCATCTCTTTTGTCGTGAAGTCGACGAGAGGGAACGCCCGCTTCATTTTTATAGATATATAGGTCAAAGCAAGATGTATCGCTAGAGCCATCTGTAGTTTCCTTCAAATCCAGTGAAGGCGGATATATATCCTTCACTGCGTCATTTATATAGCAATTATCCACAGCAAGAAGATCGTCTACATAGCGTTTGGTGAACGAGAAGGAACGGGCTTAGTAGTATACAGTCTTTTTTCACCCGGATGTAACTCTGACGTCACAATTGTTTGACTGTAAGCGTGATTCTGATTGGTGGATGGTGGGTGGAGGGTCAAGATGGGGGTGTGGATGGTGGGATAAAGGCGGTGTGGGATAAAATGGCGGCGGTGTGGGATAAAATGGCCGCCGGTGTGGGATAAAATGGCGGATTGGTGGGATAAAATGGCGGCGGTGTGGGATAAAATGGCCGCCGGTGTGGGATAAAATGGCCGCCGGTGTGGGATAAAATGGCGGATTGGTGTGGGATGAAATGGCGGATTGGTGGGATAAAATGGCGGATTGGTGGGATAAAATGGCCGCCGGTGTGGGATAAAATGGCGGCTGTGTGGGATAAAATGGCCGCCGGTGTGGGATAAAATGGCGGCGGTGTGGGATAAAATGGCGGATTGGTGTGGGATAAAATGGCCGCCGGTGTGGGATAAAATGGCGGCGGTGGGTGGGATAAAATGGCGGATTATAGAAAAACGTATAAAAGGAGTCGATTTTTACATCATTGCACTACTTTTGCGGAGCACTGTGACTTACCTGACCTGACCAGCCAATCAGAAGCGAGTATTTTGACCTCGTCTGCCTGTATGGAATGCATATACTGACTTGGTTCTGGGTTTTTTCCATCACGGTTGTGCGCAGGTGTATGACGTCACTTCCGGTCTGCGTGAATCGGGCGTGACCTGGGACTATGGGATGCATGTACTGACTTGGTTCTGGGGGTTTTCCCTCACGGGGAGGTCACGTGATCAGTTCAAGGTCATATCCATTTTTTATCGATATGTCAACCCCACACCCAGTCCATTAGATGCTCCTTCACCTAAGCTTCTTTGATACCTCACTCGACCTGTGGTGTGAGTGAGTGCAAGAATGTATTCATCCGCGGTGATGCAGTCATGTCTGGCGGTGATTCGGTCTCGGGAAAAAGCTTCCTTGCCCAATGCCTACAGACTTTACCGAAGATACACGCACTTTAACGAAAAGACACGGACGTACACGAAAAGACGCGAAGGTGAACGCCATTGTGGGAAACCTCCCACAGACAGGTCAGTACATGCATTTCTATGTTGTTCACGCATAATAAAAGGATTGA
>JAVTVY010043268.1:0-19863 GCA_036873755.1 Hanleya hanleyi | reverse complement strand
AAAATAAGGAGAACCATCGACATTAGAACCTTGATTTTTGGCACGAACGTGCATTAGGGCATTGTTACCAACAAGTTCTGAGCTGATCGAATTCTGCTGAAAATTTGATTTATAATTTTTTTTTCTATTTATTGATAGCTCAGCGAGTGCACTGTCATGCCCATCGGGAACCTTTGGCTGTATGTTTCACTGTATATATAACACAGTACAAAACGTGATGGGATAATGAAATAGGAAATGCTAATTTTCCATCATTTGTTAGTGCCTTTTTCTACACTGCTATTACCAACTTGCCAGCCTACACACAATTCAGTATATTGTTATCTAGATATATGAAAACTGTGGACTTTAACGTGTATCCTATTTCATATCCTTGAAACATTTCCTCACAGACAACATCAGGCGTCAAATTCAGGTCAAGTTACAGTTACGCACTGGTGGTGAAATTTACTACATCAACCAATTAAATGACACAGCAGAAGAAAGATATGGCATCATCCTTCAGATTAGTCTGCGTGAGTAACGATAAAAGTTTACTGAGGGTGAAACAAAGCCATGATGGCATGTTTAAAGGGTCTTAATTTATTTTCTTCGGGTAGAATTTAACTAGATAAAGTAAGTAGACGCTATTTATTCGTCTTTGTACCGGTTATGCTCAGGAGAATGGCATGAAATCATTATCTTGTGCAGAGACGGTGTTGGTCTGGAGTTGAATTACCGTAAACTACATAAATGCTACATTTCTACTATATAAAAATTTGTTGTATTGTTGGGAAAATAATGCGATTCAAAAAGTTGTTTTGATCCTGGACAAGGGCACTGAAAACCATTAAAGAGATCGATATATTTTCACACGTAAAGCTTGAAATCTACTGAACTTTTTTTATTATTCAATCTGTTTCCTTTAGTTAACAAATTGTGAAATTAAATCGGCGATCGTTATTTATTTTTGGAATGAAGGCGCATTAGGAGATTGTTACCAACAAGTCTTGAGCTGACCTACTTTTGATGAAAATTTCTGGTGATTTTTGATGAAAATCACTGGCGATTCTGACTTGGGCGGTGCCCATCTTAATATAGGCAGGATTTCAACTGGGGGTGGGGATTCCAAGAGTTCAGTTCGCGTTCGAGTCCTAATGCCTACTGTACTTCGTAGGTCCTGTGACGTTAGTCACACTGCTCATGTAATAATATATAATACACAATTTCTTCAGTTCCAGAAAAAGATTTGGCTAACCTGTTTACGTAACCAATGGGTTACGCAACCTAGTCCTACGTAACCGAACAATAGGTTACGTGAACATCGTGACCCAGAACTATTTTTGGGTTATGCAAATTTTTGAAATTTCGAGGCCTGCCCTATAATTCAATAGATTACACCTGTATGATATATCCTCCAATAATTCAATAGATTACACCTGTATAATATATCCTCCGATAATTCAATAGATTACACCTGTATAATATATCCTCCTATAATTCAATAGATTATACCTGTATAATATATCCTCCAATAATTCAATAGATTACACCTGTATAATATATCCTCCAATAATTCAATAGATTACACCTGTATAATATATCCTCCAATAATTCAATCAGTCTATCAAAATTCAACCACCCCCAATTGTGTAGACTAAATTCAATCAGTTATTTTAACAAATTCGATCACCCTCTAAAATCGTTAAAATTATAACAAAATAATGGATTATATGCAAGATTTGGGACCATTCTGTCAGCTTCTTGTCCTTATATGGGCCTGGCATGGTTTAATGAGATTTTGGCCCCCACGAGGTGCGGTTTGGACCAAAATGAAATATCATATATGAACGAAATTTTTCTGTTTAGCGTATAGTATATTATCTTGTCTTATGCTCTGAGTATTTTGTAGGCCCTGGGTCTTATAATGGTTTTTTTAATGACAGCATCTTGAAGTGGTGGATTTGTGTAAAATCGTCTATTTTGAGGTGAAAACCACATACTTTTCTCTCCGTAAACACATGAAGCCAGTCGAGAACCAAAACCGTGTTTGGACAACAACAAACTATTGACACAGTCGATATTTCGGGGGTAAGTTTATCTTGCTTCTCGACTGGTTTCATATGTCCGAGAGAAGATAATAGAAGATTTTGCACAAATCCACTACTTCAAGAAATAAAGATGCTGTTATCAAAAAACCATAAGACCCAGGGCTTACAAAATATTCAGCTCTAGCATGAAACAAGATGATATAATTTATATGCTAACTGAAAAATTTCTTTCGTACTTGATATTTCATGTTGGCAATCCAAACCGCACCTCATGGGGGCCAAAATCTCATTAAACCACGCCAGGTCCTTTGATCACTGTCTGATTATATGTATGAGGTCTGAAATTTCACAGTCTCTCATTGAATTACGAGAAGATTAATAAATCTACATGGTTTACATGTAAAATGCCGGTTTTATCATCGCCTAAAAAAAAGAGGCTAGAAGGTCTGTTGTATCCATAAGCTTATAGAGTAAAGAAAGAACAATTAATGTTTTAGTTGTCAAACACTCTGTTCTGGCCTCAATTACAGTATTTACATGGAGCCAGTTTTACATTTTATTTGCTCGTTTCCCTCTGGCTGATATGTTAATATGACAGACTCAGCTCTGTTAACATGACTGAGTCAACTGGTGTAGAGTGGGAACGCTCAGACTGTATTCATACAGCTCCTTATGGCAACCTTATGTCTACTTAACGTTTCATATCCAATTGTCGCCTTGTCGGAATATGTGGTTTTCGAGTGATGAACAAATAACAATCTTCGCTCTCCAAATAACACTGACAGAAATTTCCCGTCGACTTGATGGAATGGAAAATTCCTCATCCATATGCGGTATTCCTGTCGCGCATTTTTCACGGACTTGCCGAAGTCCAAAGGTCGTGAATGCATATTGTATATAAACATATGAGCTGCTTATCTGAAATGCCATGGTCGTTGCTGTGAAACTACGTATTCGTCTTGGCCTGGCCTCGATAGAGTTCCTGTAGAAGTTCTCCAGACCTTCGAGATGCAATGGAGGGAGAAACTCCAGCCGGAATGTTGAAGCCAAATGGGAATGTTTATGTATGCCCATGTAGATGGGCTTAACAATAATGGTTTAAATATGTTGGTTACTAGCTAGAAAACCTTAACTTGGACTGTCTGAAAACCATGGAAACCAAAAATATGAATGATACCATATGGTTAAGTGTTCAATGTTGAATAGTTTGATCCATGATATATAGGATTGAGGGCTCTCTTACGTTTTCACAAATTACTCCTGTATCACTCAACAACGGTAATAATTCCATCCTCCCCTCCAAACCATAAAGTTACCCCAATGATTCCACTCGGGAAATAATCACATGACCACAAACTATTTAAGACTTTGTGCCACTCCAGGGTGCGAAATAGCCCTTTGCCCTGTTGCCCGGGGCAACCAAAATTTCCTTTGAGCAACCTAATGCCGCTTGTATTGCAATGCATATGGATGTGTTGGTTGCCCGTACATGTACTTCTCCATGGGCAACTAGAATTTGTTTTCCTATTTCACACACTGCACTCGGACATCTCGCTCACTGTTGAAACAAATGGGAAAATATAACTGCACCATCACTATATACATGTAGCTGTAATATTGATGAATGCAACATTAAATCTTACTCTCTGCACCAACATTGTCATATGAGCAAGTTAGAAATTATAGAAATAGACAAACTTCTGACTGCTGTAGACCATGTATATGTACACATATTGAATGCACAAGTATTTGACTTTCATGCTGGTGATCTATTGAATTTAAATTTGCCAGCAAATAAACCTATTATCAATATAGTTTATCTGTCTCCATGGATGTCCAAATGTTACAAGGTTCCTGTTGCTTAATGCATTTTGCTGAGAAGGAACAGGAACTTGATAATGTGGTGTCTAGCACTGTAATATCACTTGTTTTTATTGCACCATGTAAGCGTCCTGTCTGTCTTGTGCGCTGTTCTCAGTGTTTTATAGGGTGGATGGAGGGTGTCTGGTTCCATGCTGCTTCAATGATTTCTTCTTTGAAGTAGCAGGAACACAACTGGGCTGGGTGGTGCTTAGTTGGTTCGTCGTGATATAGCTGAAATATTGTTGAAAGCGACGTTAAATTCTATTCACTGACTCCCTACAATGTTTATAGAGATTTACACAACAGTGATTATAATTGTTTACGAATTGGTATGGAGGCTAGAGAACGTCACACGTTCAGAAATGTTTGTTTATTTCTTCACCTGTTGTTACTTCACTATCATCCTGGAGATGTTTGTAGATGCACCTTAAACTTAATAGTTTAACCACACTTTGTTGTACTAGATCACTCCAAAACATTAAGAATTTCACACTCAAACCTATATCTCCATGTCTCTAACAGTTCACTTCAAAACTTGCCTTTGAAGCTAATTCCGAATTATATTCTGCCCAAATTCTAATTATTCAAAACTGTTCACTATTGAGTTGCTCGACAAGTTGTTGGGTAGATAAAGTGTCCATCGGTATAAGATTTTGATTGGAGTTAAAAAGTGAGTGTACATTATTATCGGTGTACGGACATTTCCCCCAGTGGACATTTCCTCCAGCGGACATTTCCCCCATGGACATTTCCCCCAGTGGACATTTCCCCCACCCTATATATTTAGGTTATTTTGAACATAGTTTTTAAATAATTTGGCAAAAACACCATTTTGTTAAATATTTTTTTTATTTTCTATTAAAAGGATATAAGGATTTTGACATATGTTTTACGATAAATGAGTCACATAGTGATAAGATACTATACCTATACACAGTAAAAAAAAAATATATTAAAAATGTTTGTGTTTTTGCCAAATTATTTAAAAACTACGTTCAAAATAACCTAAAAATATAGGGTGGGGGAAATGTCCACTGGGGGAAATGTCCACTGGGGGAAATGCCCACTGGGGGAAATGTCTGCTGGGGGAAATGTCCACTGGAGGAAATGCCCTGGATCCATTATTACATGTATCATTAGGGACCTTTGGAAGGGTGTCTAATGGTGTCATTCCATTCCCAACTAAATGTAGAGTATATGTACATTGACTGTCTATGTTGGTAGGCATTTCGGATTCCATGTACAAAAGTAAATGTAATACCATAGCAATCTCTGAATTGTTATTTGGGCAGTAATGGAATTAGAGAGATGGGTGACAGATTAGGAAGTCCTCCTCCTCGAGCAAACCATAACTAAAGTTACACTAAAGCTGTTACAACATAGCTCTACTACCTCCCCTTAGGAATGATTTCTGCATTTCCTCCTATTGACCTCCTTGATCCAGAGAAAGAGAAGGAAGAAATTGAATCTCTTTGAAGAAGTATATGAAACATTAGCTTGACAATCATGTTTTAGGAATTGGTATTGCACTACAGAACATTACAGGAAAATATGCCTTTTGACATGAATCTGTTTATCCTGTGGGGAACAAGAGTTTTTCGGAGTCGTGACTGTCCTGCTATATTCCTTTGGGCCCTCTGGAAACTGAAGTACAGTGAAATCTGTTAATACGGACACCTGGGTAAACCGACCAACCTCTAAACTCCAACATTACAATGCATTCTTCAGTCTCGATAGTTAATTTTAAGGTATGTTGACCCTTGATAAACCAATAAAAACGGGGAACCGCTTTGGCCGATTGGTCTTCGCTGGTGACTGCTAGCCTCACACCGCTGAACCGGCACGGGTTCGAGCCCAGCGGGTCCATCTTATTTGAAAGTCTGTCAGTTACTTGCCGAAGGGCGGTGGTTCACTCCGGGTACTCCGGCTTCCTCCACCAACCAAACTCAGACTGACTGTCACCATATCAGTGAAACAAACTTGAGTGTGACATTAAGCCAAATTCCCTCCCTCCCTCACAGCTGAACCGGCATGGGTTCAAGCCCTGCTGGTGCATGTGTGAAAGTTTGCCAGTTACTTGCCGATGGGTGGTGGTTCTCTCCGTGTACACCGGCATCCTCTATCAACCGAACTCGCTGTCACCGTATGAGCGGAATAACTTTGAGTGTGACATTAACCGCACCCCCTCCCGGACCATATTCCTTCTGACCGACATTGCCAGCCGATCCATAATTAAATCAACCTGGGTAAATTATAGGTTATTGGGACTGGTCAGGGGTCAGAAATACAACAGGATCATGCCATCTGAATGCTGACTGTAAGGTTCACTATACATCCTTGGTACCCCCCTTCTCTGTTATCAGTACAGTAGTCCATTTGGTTCATCACCATTCAGATTATAGGCTTTAGAAGTGTAGGTTCGCAAGCAGCTCGAACAGTGTAATTTGGGGGAGGGGGTTGTACAGGAGGATGATTTTTTTACAGGAATACCGGAATTTGATTCTTGTCAGCATTTCCGCAAAATAATTCAAGGAGATCCAACATTAAATCTTATCAATCTGTATAGAAATGATCTAGATTCCGATGGATTTCGATTGCGAGAATCTGGTGGATTCCCATGAAATTTAATTGAAAGCAAAGCCTGTGTTTGACCTGTCACATCATAAAGACACCCTGTAAATATACAGGGTTTATACGGGTCCTGGATTTCCTTAAATTTTGAGAAAATAAATTCCAGGATTGGAAATCCTTGAATTCTGAAAATATTTGTAAAACGTCCTGGAAAAGTCCTTGAATTCTATTGTCCTCTCTCCCGCCCCAAAATATCTGCCACAATTAATTGCTGAAATTTCTGTCTAACAAACTGAATGTATTCTTTGATCTAGTCAGATCTGTATGAAACGTGATACTTGAAATACACATATTTTTCATTCTAACGTTCGTTATTGAATTTGCTGAACGAAACATGGTAAAAGGTGTTTAAAAATGTCCAGGAAAATTCAGTTCAAGGTCCTGGAAAAAGGTTGTGTGGACCTGGAAATGTCCTGGAAAATTCCTGGAATTTTGTCTTTCACAAAGGGTAGGAACTCTGAATTTATGTAACACACGTTTATAGGGACAGGTGTCACAAATGTCCAAGTTCTCATTATTCTGAGCCTCCACCTCTGTCTATACCAGGGACATATCCAGAGATTTTTTGGGGACACCGGTCGTATTTGACATTGTTGTTGTTGTTGCACTTAAATTTGATGTTATTGTTGCAGCTGCACACAAACCCCGGAATCTCCGATGTCGTTGACATAAAATCAGGGTTGGAAATAACGGTCGGTGATGGTTAAAGATGTAATCAGCCTCAAATCTGGGCTGAAATCAATGTCTCTCAAACTCGGCGAAAGTGACATATGTTACAACAGGTACAAAATGAAACACATTTGACTACAAAAAACTAAACTTGTTTCCACCATTCACGAGAAAATAGAAGGAGTTGATCTCCAAAAATAAACAGCATGGCATGCCGTTTATTTTTCTACGGCCGTGTCAACAAGCGTATACACGTATGGTGCGTTCTACCAACGTACGCTATGCGACATCACCGAACCGTGGGCACGAGCCATGACGTTATCCCATGGCTGCAGCTGTGCAGCATTCAAACTCGTGAGCGTCGCTACGTCACTCATACGTCACGCAGTGACGTCATTTTCCTCTCCGCGTACAACACACACTCAATGGCGAGACAGAAAAGCCGTCGAAGCGGACAGAGTTACAAATTTCTCTGACAAGATATTCTTGCATTCGTTGTATATGATGATCCCACTATCGTCAAATATAATACATATGATGCTTTGGTAATCTTCCCTGCTGAAAAAGCGCACAGGGGAGAGGTTACAAAATCCATCCATTTTGAGGCTGATTACATCTTTAATTATCAATCAAAATTGTCTGACAAAAATAAAAAAAAATAAAAAAATTTTTTATAAAAAAAATATTATTAACCAAAACATTTTCAATATTCATTTCATAGTGCTGTTAAATAGGTCACTGGTTGGATTGTCATATGTGTCTACGACATGAGGATTCAGCGACACAGCAGTGGTGGCATTTAGACTGCTCTATTAAAATTAGACACTGAAATGTTTTTGAACGCGATGATAAATCCTTCTCACTCCACCATTTTAAGGTTATTGTACATGTACATACTCCTGTCATAAAAAGTGATTTTTTTTTCTGTCATAAAAACTGGTGATCTGTTAATTAGAACAGGAAGTTGATAAAATGGTACAAAATCATGCAGATAATCCATTATTTTTTCGCTATTCTAAATATTTCAAAGGTTTATCAAATTTATTACGACTGATTGGAATTGTCGACAATATTGAGGGTGATTGAATTTTAGCAGGGTGATTGAAATGTTAGGGATTTATCATTTGTATATATATCCTTGTTTTCCTTCAGATTTGTTTTATACATGTATGTGTGTAATTATGATAGCTTATTTCTTTGCAATTGTCTTGTTGTTAGAGGGCCTCAGGGAAGAACAGTTTTTCAAACTGACTGAGTATTTTTGTAAACCCTCAGTAAATAAAGTTATATATATATATATATATATATATATCTAGGTTTCAAGGAAAGATTGTATCATACATGTAATACAATAATGTTGTAATATTTCCTTAAGCTTGCATTTGGTGTTGAAAAATGTGAACAAAATGTCACAGTGATGTTTATTATATTCAACTTGTAGATAGCACTTTGAGTGCAATTACATGTAGGACTTGATGATCTCAAATCTGTTACACTCCAACATTGAATCAATCTGTACTTCATTCTCCATTTTCTCTGAGGGCGACTCAATCTGTTATGGTAGAATTTCCTTGATGAAGATGGCGTGCAGGCATTGTGATCGTTTATTCCCTCCCTGGTACATGTAATGGCTTGATTGAAGTGGTCAAGAAATGGATGGATGGACTGGTGGATTACGGACATTTTGCTCGATATTAAGGGGGGATAACGTAGCAATCAGGGCCTGGGATAATAACAGGATTTCACTGGCCAATGGAGATTACCTCGCATCCCATCTAGCGCACCATACACGTTTCATACGACAGCTCAAATTTTCGTGCGTGACATTTCATGGATTCGGCAGACCTTATCAGTGGTCAGTTAGCACTCACGACTTAAATCAATTTCGGTATATTGTGAGTCATTCAATAGTATCAGACTATCGTCTCTGAAGTACATGTGTATATGTGTGTAACAATTTAGTGAATACTACATCCACATGTACTGCTCCCACATGTTGATTAAGAACTATTAAAATAAGGATTCATCATCCTTTAATAAAAATAAAAATCAACATAATGCCCCCCCCAAAAAAAAGGAGAGAAAACTGACCCCCCATGCATTATTCGAGTGACTTTGGTCATTTCCATTTGTTATGGTGAATCTGTCCTCCAATTTATCAAATTTCAAGAACTGAAGTTACCCATTTTAAAATCAGTGATGATCAATCTTATTAAAATAGAAAGTTGATAAAATGGTCCTAAATCATGTATATAATCCTTCTTTTCTTTGTTATTTATTGATTTTAGAGGTTGATTAAATGTATCAGAAAGTTTGATCATCATCATTATGAATTTGGTAACATATGAATCTATATGCCCATTATGGATCAAACATTGCACAGCTGTTTTTCTAGTCATAATTAATTTTCCATGGCACCAACAATTATGCAGTTCGAAAGTGAAAATAAGCAGACAACTGTCAAACGTGTTTACTTTCATGTACATGTACGGTGAAACCTGTATAAACTGACCATGTTTAGGACAAGATTATAGTGTCCGTTTTAACAGGGTTGTGGTTCATCAAGGTTCCAAATCTTTAAATTAAGTATTGGGATCACAGATAATGCTGGTATTTAGAGATTGTTTATTTACTCGTGTGTCAGTATTCACAGGTTTCACAATATAGACGATTCAATATTAGATTATTTGGAGACATTTTGTGTTTGACAAAAGACAATTTTTTATGTCTTCTGTTGCAAGATGAGCTGCTTGGAATTATTACAGCAGGGACGTGTAATCTGGACATTTGATTGGCTTAATATACATGGTTTCCGCCTTATTAGTCCTTCTCACCCCCATCATCAGTATTGAGATTGTCTCCCAACGGCCATTTTGCTAGAGGGTGAGTCAAAAGTATTGGGATCCGTCCGTCCATCTGTCCGAGTGTATTCCTACTAATCCAAGAAAGGATCGATATGTATGATAATTTGGTAACATCAGTTTGAAAATAGTCCACTTTAATCATCGTTTAATAATATTTTCTGGGTTTATAGAGAGATAGCAAAGCACCCTGATTGATGAACCAGAGCTCAAGCGGCCATGCAGCCATCTGTCGTTGTATTGCTCATTGCCGTCGAGGCAAGATGGCATTGTCCAGGGTTTAACTGGAATTACAGAGCAAATCATCCATTAAGCTCAGGGTTCATACACCTCCTGGAAAGTCCTTAAAACTCCTGGAATTAAATTGCTAACCTGGAAAGTGTTGGAAAATGCTTAAGAATAAAGTTAAAACTCCTGAAAACTCCTGGAAGAACTACAGTTTCGTCTTCTGTCTGGGAGAACCATTGATCTGATGCCACTTGTTACTGTGCCAAGATACCAAGCGTTATTGTGCCAAGAATTGTTCCTGAACTTCGTTAATTTATGTAAAGTAATAATGTATATGGCAATGTTATTATTTGGTGTACATGCCTATATTAAGAACACCCCACATCATCATAGCAAGATTGGTAAAAATGAGAAGGGAATGGCAATTCGAAATCCGCGAGCTCTAGTTCTTTTACAAGATAAACTGGATGCAATTCCTATCAAGTATACAGATAGATGATCCGTGTGTTGATCAGAATTGATACAGACAGAATGTGCATGCTTGCCACATTTTTCTGCTCCGTGCAGTCAGAGGGTGTTACACCAACTTTTATGAGTTGCAAACTCTGACAATGGGGGAATGGCAAAATCATGTGTTGTTACCCCTCAGCCCATAGGGCTGTGGGGTCTTGTCGTTGCCATGTACGTACGTTCGTCCGTCCTAGCGTCCTAGCGTCCGTCCGTCAACATGTTCTTGTCCGCTGAATATCTGCAGATCTATGAAGTCAGGCCTGACCAAACTTTGGTGAGAGCTTCCTGAATGTTGACTGATGAAATGATTAGATTTTCAGATGGCTATTATGATTTCATGATTTTTTATTTTTTTTTTATTATTTATTGATGGCTCAGCTTTTGCACTGTTATCTATGCCCATCAACATGTTCTTGTCCGCTAAATATCTGCAGATCTATCAAGTCGGGCCTGACAAAACTTTGATGAGAGCTTCCTGAATGTTGCCTGATGAAATGATTAGATTTTCAGATGGCTATGATGATTTCATGATTTTTAATTTTTGTCCCCCGCTACTTAGTAGGGGGGGACTTAGAAACACCGGTGTCCGTAATTCCGTGATTCCGTAATTCCGTAATTCCGTAAGATTTTCTTGTCCGGACAATAACTCGTGAATGATTCAACCGATCAACTTCAAACTTGGGGTGTGCCTTGACATTGGCGAGAGGATGGTTGGGATTGTTTTTCAGCAATGTGCGTAATCCAATATGGCCGCCGTCAGCCATTTTGGATTATAAGCAGTTCGATCTTAGATTTTCTTGTCCGGACAATAACTTGTGAACGATTTAACCGATCAACTTCAAACTTGGGGTGTGCCTTGACATTGGTGAGAGGGCGGTTGGGATTGTTTTTCAGCAATGTGCGTAATCAAATATGGCCACCGTCAGCCATTTTGGATTATAAGCAGTTGGATCTTAGATTTTGTTGTCCGGACAATAACTCGTGAACGATTTAACCGATCAACTTCAAACTTGGGGTATGCCTTGACATTGGTGAGAGGACGGTTGGGATTGTTTTTCAGCAATGTGCGTAATCTAATATGGCCGCCGTCAGCCATATTGGATTATAAGCAATTGGATCTTAGATTTTCTTGTCCAGACAATAACTCGTGAACGATTTAACCGATCAACTTCAAACTTTGGATGTGCCTTGACATTGGTGAGAGGACGGTTGGGATTGTTTTTCAGCAATGTGCGTAATCTAATATGGCCGCGTGAACGATTCAACCGATCAACTTCAAACTTGGGGTATGCCTTGACATTGGTGAGAGGACGGTTGGGATTGTTTTTCAGCAATGTGCGTAATCTAATATGGCCTCCGTCAGCCATATTGGATTATAAGCAATTGGATCTTAGATTTTCTTGTCCAGACAATAACTCGTGAACGATTTAACCGATCAACTTCAAACTTTGGGTGTGCCTTGACATTGGTGAGAGGGCGGTTGGGATTGTTTTTCAGCAATGTGCGTAATCTAATATGGCCGCCGTCAGCCATATTGGATTATAAGCAGTTGGATCTTGTCCGGACAATAACTCGAGAACAATTCAACCGATCTACTTCATATGTGGGGAGTGCCTTGACATTGTTGAGAGGAGGATTGGGATTGTTTTTCAAGGACGTGCTTGATCCAATATGGCCACCATCAGCCATACTGGATTTCATTGGATTTTAAGCAGTTTGATCTTGTCCGGACAAAAACTGGAGTACGATTCAACTGATCTACTTCAAACTTGGGGAGTGCCTTGACATCGGTGAGAGGACGGTTGGGATTTTTTTCCAGCAATGTGCATAATCCAATATGGCCGCCGTCACCCATATTGGATTATAAGCAGTTGGATCTTAGATTTTCTTGTCCGGACAATAACTCGTGAACGATTCAATCGATCAACTTCAAATTTGGGGTGTGGCTTGACATTGGTGAGAGGATGGTTGGGATTGTTTTTCAGCAATGTGCGTAATCTAATATGGCCGCCGTCAGCCATATTGGATTATAAGCAGTTGGATCTTGTCTGGACAATAACTCGAGAACGATTCAACCGATCTACTTCATACAGTACGTGAAAGAAATGAGCTCAATAAAAATCGACCCGATCTTGTCCCGATCTTGTCACCGTGTTAACATCATGCTGTCCCGATTTTGACCCGGTCTTGTCCCGGTTGAAAAATCGGGACAACATTGTGACAGCATCATGACGTCCCGATCATGTCCCGATCTTGTCCCGATCTTGTCACCATGTTGGTCCGATGTTGTCCCGATTATTTGTCCCGATGTTCTCACCCGCTGATTCTCTTCCCATTCCTACAAAGTAACTTAGTAACCCTGGCACTAACATGTTGTACAATTGAGGTTATTTTTCTGATCCGTAAAGCTGATATGCTGGGGACAAACGGCCTGTGGCACTGAGTAACGTTCACACCCACGTGTCGAGTCTCCGGCGCGTCAAAAAGTACATCTGCATGGTGCATGTTTGGATATAGTGATCAAACATATTTTCATTTGTATTTCATTTCTTGTCAGCTATCGACACAATTCGGTTATATTTCGTTCAAACTCCGTTCATCCTTTTGCGTTCATTCCGGTTCGTTCTCATACATGTAAATGTAAACGATCGTCGGTCACCTTCACGGAGAACAGTAGTTGAAAATGGCAATTTGTCACGGATTTCCAACTTCCAAGAAAATAACGAAGATCGATCTTCATTATCCCCAGATTCACCGAGATATATGTTTCTTCTTTCTATTACAATCAACTTTATATTAGATCTAAAAACATAATTGTATATGCTCTGGAATGAAATCCTTCGCGACGTCTGCACGAAAAGAGTGCTTTCTTCGAGGTCCGCGCGCTGATAAACAACAAGGTCAACAGGGGACGGTCAACAGCAGGGAACTATTCGGTCTTCAATTTCACATTCCGGTTTTCTCATGCAAAAATTGAATGCTGTATGCAAGAATTTCTTCCTTTCACTTTAGATCTGTATTATATTTGCGTTCCACAATATGATCTGTTATGATTCGGCAATATGAGAAAAGAAAAATTATTCAAAATTGTTTAATAATATTTTTTTATCAGAATATTTATCTTATATATTCTTCTGTGCTATCGGTAAAATTATCTTGCATTCTTCTCGTTTGTTATCACATAGTCTAGACACATTTTTAGTATTATGTAAATATTTAGGAAGAATAGGCTAATAATTTTTTCATCAATATTAAGAACGTTGAACGCGTCCGATTTTGAACTGAATGGATTTCATTTTCTGACTCCATGATATTATTGACGAACTCCGAGTCAGAAAATGAACTTACCTGCATTCGTTTTATGAAGTGAACGCATAAAATGAACGTTTGTTTGACAAAAACGAATTCTGCGTTCATTTGGAAAGAAAATGAACGCTGCATTCATTTGGTAAGAAAACGAAAGCTGTTAAAAAATATACAACCGCATGCCCCTCGTCTTTGAACGTTCGCACTTTTACAAATCATAAGTTGACAATATATTATTATGCTTATTATTGAAAGCGAATAAAAGATAAAAGGGTAAACGTCCGCTTATTTTCGCTCCATTTAGAAAAAAACGTTTATTTTGCGGTTACTGATCGTTGTGTGGCTTTCACGCGAAATATGTGACCGACACTGATCAGCGCCGCGCTTGTCTGTCCCCACTCAATTGTTCAATCCAGTTGACAAAAAAGGCACAGATCGTTTTCCAACTATATGTATATTTTATTCTTCATTCGAATTGCATCTGTGGCAGTGTAAATCTGCAAGTTTTAGTCGATTGTTGTGCATGAGAAGTGTTGACGAAAACTAAAATCGAGAGCACCTGTCGGGAACGTTCTTTACTGTCTTCATTTTTCCAGAATTTACTCAATTACATAAGTATGAAATTTCTGCCATAATGTCAGCATTGGTGATGAATATATTGAAGAATGTTCTATTGCGATCAAGTTCCCATATGCGGCAAACAATCTATTATCCTCCCAAATGGAAATGAATGATATGGGACGATTACCCTTGGAATGAGTATATTTTCTTATTCAATAAGCCCAATATTATAAGAAATTAAAAAGTTGTTTTGATATTTATTATATCTTACCATAGAGACTGCAGTAGTGAGCTACGATTTACAACCCTGTATGCATTATTAGCAAAATGATTTCAACTATTTTTTTATAGACGGTAGATATTCGTCCGTACGGTACGCGACTTCTTTTGTTGATGAGATAAAGTGAAAGAGCTGTACCAGTACTACAAAAGGAGACGTCTAAATTGTTCCACGAATATTTTTTTATTTTTCATCTGAAATATTTGCTTACTCAATTTTACAAATGATTGCTATAGTTAAACGACATTTGTATTACTTCATACAAAACGTTACACGCGGAGCGAAAAAGGTAAAATTTGCTTCTGTTTCTCAGCTTAAAATCTATAGTTCAAGTTTATGATATTTACGACAACGTGTGTTCATTTACTGTATTGTTATGTGATGTATACAAGAATTGTGTACAAAGATATGAATATTACAATCACGGTCAATATGTATTTTGCCTTGGAGATGACAACAGCTATATCCCTCCTAAACTGAAATCGGAGTTTACGAGTCGCGTTTTATATGTTGTCGGGGCAGATTAATAGGAAAGTAAATATTTTCAATTGAATTAATTTGTATATAACGTTTTGTAAATGCTATAGGCCTATATTCCGTACGGATATTGGACCACGCCGAACATTTGATGAATTCCAGTGTTCGAATCGACGTGGTTATACATTCAGTGATAACTTACATCATTTCGCGCCAAATTATGCGGTTGTGTGATTCGCGCCAAATCAGGCAGAGACACGTGGCAGTGGAAGGTGGTCAGGCCGGGAAAAGAATCTTGTTTCGGCGCCTATGACATTCTGCGTTATTGTATAATGGCAGGTAAGTGAGAATATAATCTGCCGATACCACATCTTTTTACTGACTTGATTGGTCTTGACAAGAAATAAACAACTTGTTACTGTGAAACAAAGTGATTTCACAACTGTTACGGAAGCAGGATTACTCAGCAGGCTTGAGCAAAGTTGTCGTGCAGTGCGCTTGGGCGGAAGCGTTCAAGGTGATAATTGGTTTGGTAAAGTCCAAATAACTCTTGCCCAGTCTGCGCTGTGTGTGTGTTTCCGGGTTATCTCAATGAAGCTTTCTGTGAATTTTACTTTTCCTTTACTGCCTAAGGAAGACAGTCATGCGAAAGATTACAATTTATTCTTCACACTGACCATTCATCGATATATTGAGCAATCTACTTCATAAAAACTCATGCAGAAAATACCCCACGACGATTTTCCAGGTTCAACTTATCGCACAGCTTTCACAGACACGTGCGCGAAAGAAGTTTTGAGTTTGGGAAAGAGAGGTGCAACATCTTTTGCAAAGAAGGGTGCCGTAGAAATCCATCAAATATTTTTTTTTCTTTTGCGTAATTGAAGGCTGAGGTTTTCTAGTATTATTGAGTGTTATATTATTGAAGTTGCATTGATTAAATCATATAAGATCGGATTAATAATAGGATAATAATATTGTTGGAATTATTTCATTGTTATTTTTTCCGTTTGTAATTTCAGATATCCTTGGACACGGGAACCGGTACTGATGATTTTTACAAACTACGCTTGTAAACCAACTTGAATTGAATATAAGGAACTGACAGGTTTGCAAGTTTGTTCACCAAAATTCACCATACAGTCTGGACTCCCCATCAGTCGACGATGCAGGAGCTATGGAGCTGGATCCTCACGTAGCAACGGAGCCGTTTCGCTATCGATCAGCCGACCTTTGTCTCCATCGTCTGAACTGGCGTGAGCTCACAGAGCCGAGACTTAATCAGCGTTCAGATTATTTTGTGATCTTCTTCACAAAATAATCTAATTCCATTTCAGTGAAACTGACAGTTAGAATATTATTGTTTGTATTTTTGCTTAGAACTACATTCTATGCCTCATTGGCGCTTTTCAGTGGATGTCAATATCAACTGCAAATATTTGTTTTATTTCCTGTACCATTATGATGCATTATTAGCTGATATTAACAGTTTTCCGATGATCAGTCTTTGTCTAATTCAACATTAAAGAAGCAAATCTCTCCTTGTGGGGTCGGGTTTGTGAAATGAATGTGGAATGGTCTTAATCGGCTCACGAAGATCACTTATTTATTTTCATCCAGAAAGTGAGATCTTTCATAGTTGTGGGGGGAATTTGAAATTGATTGTTGCCCAGGTCAAGCTTCATCGTCCGTCCGTCAGAAATATAAGATTCTACTCAAGAGAAGTTAACGAATGATGTGGATTCATTGCTAATTGACGGTTCAGTTGTACACTTCATGTCGAGTGAGACCAAAGCAGTTGATGAGAATTCCATAAACACGTAAAGTGTATACTGAAAATTGTCGTCCCAAACATACTAGTGAATGATACCGAATGGTGCACGACAGCAGCATGGGCCGTGGGAGAACCTGGAATCATCCTCAAGAAGCTGACACAGACGATTGCGGATCAGGCACAAAAACGTTTATCTCGAAAGTTGTGACAGCTGGGTGAGGGAGGGGGGTTATGAGAAACATTAAAAGAGTGTAAAAGAAAACCTCACCATCTTGATCTGATCTTTCAGGCTTGGTATGTCGTGCAGCCACATATATTCTGTCCCACATGCATGTACTCACCTGTATTACCTCATTTCGAACAGAATAGTGCATTTCGTTATTACCCAATCAAACAAGTATATCTATGGCATATTGACAAATAGGGAATCCACATTTTATTAAACTGTAAAATTAGATCCATCGATATAAATTGTGGATGTACCAGTATAATATTCATCTGGCTTCTTTCTGGATTATTTTATCAGGCGAGAGACTGCTGGAAAATTTGTCACCTCATGAGGAGAAATCCACTGAACACACATAAATTCTATCTACACTCTAAGTTATTTAATCGCGAATCGTTTATCTATAAACATGGAGGTACCCCCATGATCTAACACAAATCATACAATGTTCAATAAGTCCTCGTTCATCAACCCGACAGATGACTGAAAATATAACATATACATATTAGTACAGATGCATTCTGTTCAATTGCCACTGGATAAATGTTATGAAAGGAAATAGAAACCAGTATATGATAGAATAGCTATATATTAGCTATACGAACAGATATTGGGGTGATCAGGGTATATAATTTTAAAATTATTTTAGATGTCGCGCTATACTCTCAATAAAGGGGTTCGTGCATGGCCCATATACATATATGTTACATCTTGAAGGTTCCCGAATATTTTACCTTCACTCCGCGGACGTGCGAGGACACACCCTGGAAGATAAAAACGTCGATTGCACAATGGAAACCAAATTATTAGAGTCCCCCTTGTTAATCCCATTCAGTCGTACAAAGGTCTTTACAATACAACCAATTGCAGAGACTGGGATAGCAGCCTACGACGGAGCCTGGAAGACCGGCTCCATGACGGAGCAGTCTCCATGAATCGAACAAGATAAGACTATAACTTATACTCTCAAATCTGTTTCGCAAGTAGAAAGAGGAAATATAATTCAATTTGTCACTAATCTAGAAAGCGGTTGGGAGAGGAATATAAAGCAATACAGTCGGCGACTTCGGTTTGCGAACAGCAACTAATCCACAAGGAGCATGCAGGGTCCCATCAGAGAGACCCTCAACGGGTAGCACCATTTTATCCATTGAAATAAGTATCTGACTGAAAGTTATTAAAGTTTGTTTATATCATGTATATTATTCATTCAGGAACAACTTTCGTTCAAAGATGCAAGAAAACTGAAATATCCCGGTACAATGTCCTCTTCGCCAACCAAATGTGCGTAAACGACTGGTTTTCTTCATATAACTTTGGGCTATGAGCACGTACCTCTTCGACAAATTCATCAAGCGTTAAAACAGATCTAATAGTCAAAATACTATCTGAAATAATTAGCTACTGCCATGGACGATTGAATTGAAATCCACAACAATCATCAGTACTATTTTTCAACAACAGCAATCCGAACACACTTCTTTTCTTCGGTCTTCTGTCCCGTTTCATCACCAAATTTATTTCAGGTATATATACTTTAAGGTAGGTATATGTATGATGAAGATGAACTACTGAAAGGTAAGTGCGTTTGAGGAAAGATGAACTGGAAGAGGCCCTGACGTCACGAATTCACCACTGGATATAGTTTAGAAGGACATCAGGTGATATATATTTTTGTTAAATATTCACTATCTGGAACTTATATACAATTCTATGATATCAATTATTCGAAATGATGTTCTTCGCCATTCCTTTGTGTATTTTTCCCAAGGGAAGGGCTGTTTGTCAGCTTGAAGAACGTCAGCTTCATCTGGAAAAGTAGCGGATGGCCTTATATGTTCTATGTTCATTTGTTTAATGTCACACTTGAGGGTATTCCACTTTTTGGATTAATGCATGATATACAGACATATAAAGGGACCAGTACAAGTGGGAAGCTAGTAATATCTATTTTTCGATCCGCCGTTTAAAAAAGTCTCGCAACGCTTTTCACGCAAGGCAATCATACTTTTCATATCAAACAATCTTTCATTCTTGTGTATGACATCTGTAATAATCATTCGGTTTAGGCCTAGTTGATAGTCAATGTAATAATAATTAAATCAGTTCGTTTGCAACAAATACAAGAGCGCAAACTATTTTCGGTTTATGCATCGCCGTGAATTCTACAATCATAAAATATTCTAAATCGCTGCATTCGGTATAGAAATGATGTACGCTTCTAAATTATTTCTGACAGATCTATACAAACATGTTTTCTGTATCATAGCTGGGTATCTTGACATTCGTGTCAAACAAAGAAACATTCCGAAGTCGACACGAAATGCGCGTGGATCTTGTTTTGGGGAGAGGCGCGAAATTGACATACAGTTGCCAAAATTAATGAAACTAATTCCATACGCCATGTATATTTGAGTTGAGTCGTTTAACTATTTGAATTTCGGGAT
>JAVTVY010043267.1:0-20721 GCA_036873755.1 Hanleya hanleyi | reverse complement strand
TCTTGTAGTTCTCGGGGTGGACATTCCGATTTGAGGGATGTCCGCGTCATCTGTGACGTCATCGGTGACGTCATCGGTACGAGTAGTAGCGAAAGTGGCCATTTTCGGGCAGTACATGAAGGTATTTGGGATCGAGATGGGCTATTCACGGCTCGAATGCGTCCTGGAAGGTGTCATCTTGTACTTCTCGGGGTGTACATTCCGATTTGAGGGATGTTCTCGTCATCTGTGACGTCATCGGTACGAGTAGTAGCGAAAGTGGACATTTTGGGGGTGCGTGGGGGTGAGTTTGGGATCGAGAGGGGCTATTCACGGTTCGAATGCGTCCTGGAAGGTGTCATCTTGTAGTTCTCGGGGTGTACATTCCGATTTGAGGGATGTCCGCGTCATCTGTGACCTCATTGATGACGTCATCGGTACGAGTAGTAGCGAAAGTGGACATTTTGTGGGTGCGTGGGGGTGAGTTTGTTGTAGAGAGGGACTATCCTTAGTCCGAATGCGTCGTGTAAGGTGTCATTTTGTAGCTCTCGAGGTGTACATCCCGAGTTGAGGCATGTCCGAAGCATCTGTGACGTCATTGTTGACGTCATCAGTAGGAGTAGTAGCGAAGTGGACATTTTGGGGCAGTGAAGGAAGGTATTCGGAATAGAGAGGAACCATCCTTGGTCCGAATGCGTCTAGGGAAGTGTCATGTTGTAGCTCTCGGGGTGTACATTCCGAGTTGAGGGATATCCACAGCATCTGTGACGTCATTGGTGACGTCATCAATAGGAGTAGTAGCAAAAGTGGGCATTTTTTAGCCGTGAAGGATGTTATTTGGTGTAGAGATGGACCATCCGCGGTCCAAATGGATCGTGTGAGGTGTCATCTTGTAGCAACGCCCACCAACACCATTCTTAATGCTTCAACGCCCTGGTGAAATAGCTCAGAAGCTCTGATATTCCATGGAATTGTCACTAATTCTTCGAAATGCAGTGACGCCCTCGACGTCCGTCGTTACGCGTTAACACTCTAACATAACACTATGATATAGACCGGAGAGAGAACAACAACAACAGCAACAACAACAAAGATCACACATGAGAGAACAACAACAACAAGAAGTTTTTTCATATAGTTTATTCTCTCCAATGTTACATCATACCCACGCTGGGGGAGCCGCGTTGGGTATATTTACAATTCAAGAAGATTCTTGTCCGATCAGAGGCCACCATTTGCATGTTTTATATTCGTTCCTGTCCGTTAGATGTATTCTTGTCCAATTAGAAGTCTCCATTTCAGAAAGTTCCATCTTCGGCCATGTTCGCTCTAAACCGTTTATTCTAATCACCGTCGGTCAGGCCAGGATACCGTTGAGGCAACATATCCTCAGATAGTTGTTTGCGCATTCTGAGAATCTATCAGTGCATGGGTGAATACTTTCATCTGATGGGTTGATTGGTCGTCTTGGTCACGAAGAACGTAACATTGGTTACCCTCTTTACCACGCATTGTGTGTTGGGGCGTTGTTGTTGGGCCCATCTCAAGGCATCCAATTGTTCCACATGGGCCAGCATCATCTCTAGCGACGCCCGGTGAATGATGGTAAACGGCAGGTCAAACACAAGGTTGTTGGCACTGGGGTAACAATACCGTAACTGGTCCGTCTTTTTGTGACGTAAGAGGTACCCGAAAGCGACATTCAATTTGAAGGCCGTTGCTTGGTCATTGAAGATAGCTTCCACGTAGCTGCGTAAACGGGTGAGTTTGGTCAGTGGGAAATTGTAGATATCTTCAATAGGGCGATGTTTGTGGAAACAGTACCGTGTCATGGACCAATGGCCCCGATCGTCGTCACTCACTGGATGGTTGTCCTGTAAGAGATCGCTGGGAACATTTATGGGCTCGACCATAAAATGTTCGATGTTGTCAGGCGAATGACTGGGAGCAGTAATGCTGGGGTCCGGCTGGATATCCAGGCTCTTCTGATCTGTGGGTATAGACGGGTTCTCCTTCATCGCATCACCAGTGGCATTCGTCTCCCCGGGCTCATCTTCACTAGGTCTGACCTTCCGCGGTTCCTCTTCAGTAGGAAGTTGTCGCACATGCCATGGTACCGGGGCATGAATCAACCGTTGGTGTCGCAGCAACTGACTGCGTCGTTTGAAGAGTTGACCACAACCGTTACATTGTTCCGTCGCGCCCTCGTGGAATGAGCGTTCGTGGCGCAGTAAATGATCCTCCCGATTGAATGACCGTGCGCAGATTGTACAAGTATACCGAGCATTGTTGTGTGTGGAAGCCTCGTGGCGTCGTAAATTATCTAGACGAGTAAACAGCTTCTGACAAGTTGTGCAAGTCAACATCTTGGTGGTTGACAGAGTGTCTGATGAAACAGCCAGGCCGCTTCCCTTTTATAGCACGCTAGCTGGTGATTTATTTTTAGCACACTCAGTTCAACTATCCCCAAGTCGAGGGCCGAACCGTGACATCTTCGGTAACCCCCGTGTCTCTTCGGTCATCTCCGTAACGTCAACGATCAACATGTAGACATATAGAGTATGTACGGCATGTTATGGTATTCATTAGTGCATGAGTGACGCATTCAGCTGATGGGGGTGGTCGGTCAGCTTGGTAAGGAAGAACGTGGCAACCATGTTCGTTCTGAACCGTTTATTCTAATCACCGTCGGTCAGGCCAGGATACCGTTGAGGCCACATACCCCCCAAATAGTTGTTTGCGCATTTTGAGTATTTATCAGTGCATGGGTGAATACATTCACCCGATGGGAAGATTCCGTAATTTGGTCACGAAGAACGTAACATTGGTGACCCTCTCTACATCCCATTGCAAGTTGGGGCGCTGTTCATAGGCCCATCCCAAGACATCCAATTGTTCCACTTGGTCCAGCATCATCTCTAGCGACACCCGGTTAATGATGGTAAACGGTTGGTCAAATACCCGGATGTTACTGCTCGGGTAAAAGTATCGGACTTGATCTGTCTCCTTATGCTGCAGCACATAACCAAACGCCAGATTTAATTTGAAGGACGTTGCTTGGTCATTGAAGATGGCTTCCACGTAGCTGCCTAGACGGGCGAGGTCGGTCAGTCGAAAATTGTAGATATCTTGAATAGGGCGATGACGGTGGAAACAGTGCCGTATCATGGTCCAATGGCGCCGATAGATGTCACTCACTGGATGGGTGCCGTGTAAGAGATCGCTAGGAACATTTATGGGCTCGTCCAGAAAACGTTCGATGTTATCAGGCATATGACTCGAAACCGTAACGGTGGGGGTCCGGCTGGATATCCAGGCTCTTCTGAACTGTGGGTATAGACGGGCTCTCCTTCATCGCATCACCAGTGGCATTCGTCTCCCCGGGCTCATCTTCACTAGGTCTGACCTTCCGCGGCTCCTCTTCAGTAGGTAGTTGTCGCTCATGCCGTGGTACCGGGGCATGAATCAACCGTTGGTGTCGCAGCAACTGACTGCGTCGTTTGAAGAGTTGACCACAACCGTTACATTGTTCCGTCGCGCCCTCGTGGAATGAGCGTTCGTGGCACAGTAAAGCATCTTCCCGATTGAATGACCGTGCGCAGGTTGTACAAGTATACCGAGCATTGCTGTGTGTGGAAGCCTCGTGGCGTCGTAAATTATCTAGACGAGTAAACAGCTTCTGGCAAGTTGTGCAAGTGAACATCTTGGTGGTTGACAGAGTGTCTGATGAAACAGCCAGGCCGCTTCCCTTTTATAGAACGCCAGCTGGTGATCTATTTTTAGCACACTCAGTTCAACTATCCCCAAGTCGAGGGCCGTGCCGTGACATCTTCGGTAACCTCCGTGTCTGTTCGGTCATCTCCGTAACGTCAACGATCAACATGTAGACATATAGAGTATGTACGGCATGTTATGGTATTCATCAGTGCATGAGTGACGCATTCAGCCGATGGGGGTGGTCGGTCAGCTTGGTAACGAAAAACGTAATATTGGTTACCCTCTCCACTATCCACTTGGTGTTGGGGATATGGCTTCACTGTATATGTCTGCGTAGATTAAATGGCGTGGAAAATGACTTCGAACACAAGTGACATGCGTAAACCATGGCTCTCATCTCCACGGATACCAGGCGTATAATGAAGCTTTCACAGATGCATGTGTGTGTTTATATGCAAGAGCTCCAAGCTCGCGGAGCTCTTGGAGCTCCGGAGCTCATGGAACTCGGAGCTCCGGAGCTCCGACGCCACCACCGGGCGTTGACGGGCGTTGCTACAAGAGAACTCGGAGCTCCGGAGGTCACTTTCGCTTCCGTTCACGTGACCGGAACTGACCTTTGACCCCGGCGCGCGCGGTGTAAAGGTTTCCACCGCGGTGGAAACCTTTGCGCGCCGGGGTCAAAGGTCAGTTCCGGTCACGTGAACGGAAGCGAAAGTGACCTCCGGGCTCCGAGTTCTCTTGTAGCAACGCCCGTCAACGCCCGGTGGTGGCGTCGGAGCTCCGGAGCTCCGAGTTCCATGAGCTCCGGAGCTCCAAGAGCTCCGCGAGCTTGGAGCTCTTGCATATAAACACACACATGCATCTGTGAAAGCTTCATTATACGCCTGGTATCCGTGGAGATGAGAGCCATGGTTTACGCATGTCACTTGTGTTCGAAGTCATTTTCCACGCCATTTAATCTACGCAGACATATACAGTGAAGCCATATCCCCAACACCAAGTGGATAGTGGAGAGGGTAACCAATGTTACGTTTTTCGTTACCAAGCTGACCGACCACCCCCATCGGCTGAATGCGTCACTCATGCACTGATGAATACCATAACATGCCGTACATACTCTATATGTCTACATGTTGATCGTTGACGTTACGGAGATGACCGAACAGACACGGAGGTTACCGAAGATGTCACGGCACGGCCCTCGACTTGGGGATAGTTGAACTGAGTGTGCTAAAAATAGATCACCAGCTGGCGTTCTATAAAAGGGAAGCGGCCTGGCTGTTTCATCAGACACTCTGTCAACCACCAAGATGTTCACTTGCACAACTTGCCAGAAGCTGTTTACTCGTCTAGATAATTTACGACGCCACGAGGCTTCCACACACAGCAATGCTCGGTATACTTGTACAACCTGCGCACGGTCATTCAATCGGGAAGATGCTTTACTGTGCCACGAACGCTCATTCCACGAGGGCGCGACGGAACAATGTAACGGTTGTGGTCAACTCTTCAAACGACGCAGTCAGTTGCTGCGACACCAACGGTTGATTCATGCCCCGGTACCACGGCATGAGCGACAACTACCTACTGAAGAGGAGCCGCGGAAGGTCAGACCTAGTGAAGATGAGCCCGGGGAGACGAATGCCACTGGTGATGCGATGAAGGAGAGCCCGTCTATACCCACAGTTCAGAAGAGCCTGGATATCCAGCCGGACCCCACCGTTACGGTTTCGAGTCATATGCCTGATAACATCGAACATTTTCTGGACGAGCCCATAAATGTTCCTAGCGATCTCTTACAGGGCGCCCATCCAGTGAGTGACATCTATCGGCGCCATTGGACCATGATACGGCACTGTTTCTACCGTCATCGCCCTATTCAAGATATCTACAATTTTCGACTGACCGACCTCGCCTGTCTAGGCAGCTACGTGGAAGCCATCTTCAATGACCAAGCAACGTCCTTCAAATTAAATCTGGCGTTTGGTTATGTGCTGCAGCATAAGGAGACAGATCAAGTCCGATACTTTTACCCGAGCAGTAACATCCGGGTATTTGACCAACCGTTTACCATCATTAACCGGGTGTCGCTAGAGATGATGCTGGACCAAGTGGAACAATTGGATGTCTTTAGGACCTGGCGTGGGATGGCAGAAAAGTCACCATGTTACGTTCTTCGTGACCAGAAACCAAAGATCTTGCATCGGGGCAGATGTACCCATTAGCAAATACTCCAAAATGCGCAAGAAACGCAAACTGAGGTATATCCTATTGACGTATTAAATAAACGGCCACGTTCTCCGCACCACCGTTAGACCATTATCAGCTAATGCGTCACTCATGCACTGATGAATACCATAACATGCCGTACATACTCTATATGTCTACATGTTGATCGTTGACGTTACGGAGATGACCGAAGAGACACGGGGGTTACCGAAGATGTCACGGTTCGGCCCTCGACTTGGGGATAGTTGAACTGAGTGTGCTAAAAATAAATCACCAGCTAGCGTGCTATAAAAGGGAAGCGGCCTGGCTGTTTCATCAGACACTCTGTCAACCACCAAGATGTTGACTTGCACAACTTGTCAGAAGCTGTTTACTCGTCTAGATAATTTACGACGCCACGAGGCTTCCACACACAACAATGCTCGGTATACTTGTACAATCTGCGCACGGTCATTCAATCGGGAGGATCATTTACTGCGCCACGAACGCTCATTCCACGAGGGCGCGACGGAACAATGTAACGGTTGTGGTCAACTCTTCAAACGACGCAGTCAGTTGCTGCGACACCAACGGTTGATTCATGCCCCGGTACCATGGCATGTGCGACAACTTCCTACTGAAGAGGAACCGCGGAAGGTCAGACCTAGTGAAGATGAGCCCGGGGAGACGAATGCCACTGGTGATGCGATGAAGGAGAACCCGTCTATACCCACAGATCAGAAGAGCCTGGATATCCAGCCGGACCCCAGCATTACTGCTCCCAGTCATTCGCCTGACAACATCGAACATTTTATGGTCGAGCCCATAAATGTTCCCAGCGATCTCTTACAGGACAACCATCCAGTGAGTGACGACGATCGGGGCCATTGGTCCATGACACGGTACTGTTTCCACAAACATCGCCCTATTGAAGATATCTACAATTTCCCACTGACCAAACTCACCCGTTTAAGCAGCTACGTGGAAGCCATCTTCAATGACCAAGCAACGGCCTTCAAATTGAATGTCGCTTTCGGGTACCTCTTACGTCACAAAAAGACGGACCAGTTACGGTATTGTTACCCCAGTGCCAACAACCTTGTGTTTGACCTGCCGTTTACCATCATTCACCGGGCGTCGCTAGAGATGATGCTGGCCCATGTGGAACAATTGGATGCCTTGAGATGGGCCCAACAACAACGCCCCAACACACAATGCGTGGTAAAGAGGGTAACCAATGTTACGTTCTTCGTGACCAAGACGACCAATCAACCCATCAGATGAAAGTATTCACCCATGCACTGATAGATTCTCAGAATGCGCAAACAACTATCTGAGGATATGTTGCCTCAACGGTATCCTGGCCTGACCGACGGTGATTAGAATAAACGGTTTAGAGCGAACATGGCCGAAGATGGAACTTTCTGAAATGGAGACTTCTAATTGGACAAGAATACATCTAACGGACAGGAACGAATATAAAACATGCAAATGGTGGCCTCTGATCGGACAAGAATCTTCTTGAATTGTAAATATACCCAACGCGGCTCCCCCAGCGTGGGTATGATGTAACATTGGAGAGAATAAACTATATGAAAAAAACTTCTTGTTGTTGTTGTTCTCTCATGTGTGATCTTTGTTGTTGTTGCTGTTGTTGTTGTTCTCTCTCCGGTCTATATCATAGTGTTATGTTAGAGTGTTAACGCGTAACGACGGACGTCGAGGGCGTCACTGCATTTCGAAGAATTAGTGACAATTCCATGGAATATCAGAGCTTCTGAGCTATTTCACCAGGGCGTTGAAGCATTAAGAATGGTGTTGGTGGGCGTTGCTACAAGATGACACCTCACACCGTCCATTTGGACCGCGGATGGTCCATCTCTACACCAAATAACATCCTTCACTGCTAAAAAATGCCCACTTTTGCTACTACTCCTATTGATGACGTCACCAATGACGTCACAGATGCTGTGGATATCCCTCAACTCGGAATGTACACCCCGAGAGCTACAACATGACACTTCCCTAGACGCATTCGGACCAAGGATGGTTCCTCTCTATTCCGAATACCTTCCTTCACTGCCCCAAAATGTCCACTTCGCTACTACTCCTACTGATGACGTCAACAATGACGTCACAGATGCTTCGGACATGCCTCAACTCGGGATGTACACCTCGAGAGCTACAAAATGACACCTTACACGACGCATTCGGACTAAGGATAGTCCCTCTCTACAACAAACTCACCCCCACGCACCCACAAAATGTCCACTTTCGCTACTACTCGTACCGATGACGTCATCAATGAGGTCACAGATGACGCGGACATCCCTCAAATCGGAATGTACACCCCGAGAACTACAAGATGACACCTTCCAGGACGCATTCGAACCGTGAATAGCCCCTCTCGATCCCAAACTCACCCCCACGCACCCCCAAAATGTCCACTTTCGCTACTACTCGTACCGATGACGTCACCGATGACGTCACAGATGACGAGAACATCCCTCAAATCGGAATGTACACCCCGAGAAGTACAAGATGACACCTTCCAGGACGCATTCGAGCCGTGAATAGCCCATCTCGATCCCAAATACCTTCATGTACTGCCCGAAAATGGTCACTTTCGCTACTACTCGTACCGATGACGTCACCGATGACGTCACAGATGACGCAGACATCCCTCAAATCGAAATGTACACCCCGAGAACTACAAGATGACACCTTCCAGGACGCATTCGAACCGTGAATAGCCCCTCTCGACCCCAAATACCTTCATGTACTGCCCGAAAATGTCCACTTTCGCTACTACTCGTACCGATGACGTCACCGATGACGTCACAGATGACGGGAACATACCCCAAATCGGGGTCTACACCCCGAGAGCTACAACATGACACTTTCCTAGACACATTCGGACCAAAGATGGTCCATCTCTACACCAAATAACATCCTTCACTACCCCAAAATGGCCACTTTACTTACTACAACCAACTGCGCATGCGCAGATTAACGCGACATGCATTCAAAAACACACCATTCTGACTCTACCCCACACAAGCTTCACATTGCTGCCTCACACGACCCATTCGAACCGTGAATAGCCCATCTCTATCACAAACACACCCCTACATAGCACCCAAAATGCCTGTTTTCTATACTACGGGCCAGGCTGCGCATGCGCAGACTATTGAACACGGACGAACCATTAGTGTAGTCAAGTGCTCCTCCACGAGAGCTTCAAAAAAAAGACCTCACTCGACCTCATAGGAGCATTAGGGACTCACCTAGACTCCAACATGTCCACCCCATATGGACCTATACACCCATAGCCATGCAGTATAGGCCTATGGGCCTACCCAGGCCTCGGTGACTTTTTTCAAAAATTTCACCGATTCGCACGGGGACACTTCCTATGGTGTTTGCCTTGACGAGACGTGAAAAACAAATCCAAACAACCCTACCGCAAATATATAGAAGCACGTTTCCCAGTGGGACAAACATTGATCCTATACCCTCAGTATGGGAATATATATTTATATATATATGTCTATATGGGGCTATATCGTACTTTTTCAAAAATTTCACCGATTCGCACGGGGACACTTCATAACATGTTCTAAATGACGAGACGAGTAAAACAAATCCAAACAACCTTACCGCAAATGTATAGAAGTACGTTTCCCAGGATGGCCCTATACTCCCCATACCTCATATAGGCATTTTTGCGTAATTTAGGATCAAGTCCGTGTTCCGTATTTTTTCAGGAAAAATTTTACATGCACCCACCCATGCTTGAAATATACTTCACTTTGATACCTCATACAACTCCATCGACCCATTAGGGCTCCCCTAGCTCCAAAACGTCTAGCAGGACCCATACAAGGTCCAGTTTTCGGCACTAGGTGACCACATCCCGACGAAATGGCCAGTTTTCGACACCGGATGTGCCGCCATCTTGAACATACGTGCCGCCATCTTGGATATGGCCCATAATGCACCGGGTCAAAATACTCGCTTCTGATTGGCTGACAGCTCTGTGACGAAATTGAAATACTCGCTTCTGATTGGACGAGAGCTCCGCATTGCATCTGCGCATGCGCATAATGATATTCCTACCGCACACCCAACCCATCAGATGCCCCTTCACGAATGCTTCACTTTAATACCTCACTCGATCCCATTGGACCATTAGTGGCTCCCCTAGCCCCAACACGGCTATTTCCATACCCTTCGGCCGCCGCGCATGCGCAGAATGACGCTATTTCAAATCCGCTAGTCCAGTCAGATGCCCCTACACCTAAGCTTCACTTTGATACCTCACTCGATCTCATTGCACCATTATTGGCTTCGCTAGCTCCCAGCACGGCTATTTCCATACCCTTGGGCCACCGCGCATGCGCAAAATGACGCTATTTCAAATCCGCTAGTCCAGTCAGATGCCCCTTCACCTAAGCTTCACTTTGATACCTCATTCGATCCCATTGGACCAGTAGTAACTCCCCTAGCTCCCAACACGGCTATTTCCATACCCTTGGGCCACCGCGCATGCGCAGAATGACGCTATTTCGAATCCGCTAGTCCAGTCAGATGCCCCTTCATCTAAGCTTCACTTTGATACCTCACTCGAGCCCATTGGTCCATTATTGGCTCCCCTAGATACCAAAACGTCTATTTCCATACCCTTCGGCCACCGCGCATGCGCAGAATGACGCTAGTTCAACCCACTAGTCCAGTCAGATGCCCCTTCACATAAGCTTCACTTTGATACCTCACTCGACCCCATTGGATCATTATTGGCTTCGCTAGCTCCAAAACGGCTATTTTCATACACTCGGGCCACCGCGCATGCGCAGAATGACGCTATTTCAACCCCACACCCAGCCCATTACATGCCCCTTCACGAATGCTTTACTTTGATACCTCACTCGACCTCACTGGACCAGTAGTCACTCCCCTAGCTCCAACACGGCTATTTCCACATGGTTGGTCCACACGAGTTGTCTCCCTTGCGTCAATGTGTGTAGATGGCGCTACGGTCGACGCCGTGCTATGTAAAGGGCATCCCCACACCATCCTGGAGCCGCCATTTTCTTTGTTTACGTTTTGCGGAGATACACGGGACAATAAACACTCGACCCTAGGGTGGTACAGATGCTAGACTGATCCTATTAACATGGTACAACACCTATAGATTATGTTTATTACTATTATATGGCTTAAGAGGTTTTTTTGAGGGTAATGTGAGAGTTTTTTTCTCCCCGTGACGTCCCCACCGCTTCGTTTGCTCCCTTGCACCGTCTAAAAACACCGCCATTCTACAAGTAATTAATTAAAATTAATTAATTAATTTATTTATTTGAAATACTAGTACCCATCCTCCGTATAGCAGAACTATACAACCCAGAACAAGTGTAGACATGCCTTGATCACGTGATCGTCATTGGGAAACCCCCACTGGGAAACCCCCACTGGGGAATCCCCCGAAAAGTTCCTCCTCAATCCTCCCCCGGGGGGAACAAAAAAGTAGGTCAATACGACTCGTAATCACCTTTATATACTACTCATGTCCATGTGTCACAAAACTGTACATGTATATACATTCGTAAATATCTGTGAAGGAAACCTGGCCTGGTCGAGACATATTTTCGTTCCGATTTTTTGTCAGTCAGGGCTCATATAATATATAAAATATGGGAATAATTAGTTGATCATACCAGTAATCCAGCAATCATCTTCAACATGTATAACATTTGGAAAATTATTAATATTAACGTAGATATTTTGAGTTACTGAAAGCTCATCAACCTCCCACATACACTCACATTCTCCAATTCGCATGCATGCTCACATTTACTCTGCATACGCTATCAAATTTCGGAGATTTTGAGTCGAAACAATAATCTCGGAATTTGGAAATGTCGAAACAAATGTATCGAAATTTTCACACTCCAAGAAAAAAAAAAAACATCCCGAGATTTCGACTCAACCTTAATTACCTGGCGTGGGGGGTGGGGGCACTTTCCTTTTTTTTTTTTAAGACGTGACGCCATCATGGTGACCATCTTGGATTTTTTTTTTTATACTTTTTCTAGTAGAGCTTGACCGAAAGATACAGTCTGGTGAGTTTCAGCACTCTAGCCTTAGGGTAAGCAAGCGAAAATAAATGGGGGGCGGGGCGGGGGGATGGGGGACTTTCCGCCCCTCCCCAGGCTCCTGTAGGCATACATCCCAAATCGCCCAGGCCACATAGGATTAATATCTCCGAATTGTGAAATTATACAAGTCCCAAAATAATACAGGCTTATTGAATCATAATTCTGATACATTAACCGAGCTTTTGAATTGTGAATTTCAATTTCCTTGATTATTATTAATTATTGCTTGATTATTACTTGATATGCCAGGGAAATGAGTTGCACTCTGACAGAATCATAATTTTGATTCTTTAGAACTTTCCCGACGTGTGCACACCGCTATATTACTAAATATGCTGTAGTTCGATTGTTTCAGAACCCATTCATGTAGCTATAGTTGCTTTCGTGCCTGGTTATGTATCAAAGACAATGATCCATGCTTAGAAAAGTTGGCGAGTTTGCGATATGGTCCCTGTATCGAAGCCGGATGCGGCCATCTCGTGTTTTCGCATCGGTAATTGTAACAAAAAAACGTTTTCGCGGTTTCGTGTTGTGACTTTGTGTTTTCGTGTTGTCGCGTTATCGTGTTTTCGCGTTTTCACGTTTGGGTCATAACATCTCGACGTGCAATATACGGACCACATATTGCGCATCTCGGGATTCTGTAAAAGTGAGCCCCACTAGTATGCCGGTCATGCAAGATGCCTTGGCATAAATGTTGAAAAGGACACTCCTATTGGAATTTAATTGCTGCAAGATAAGGTACATTTGAAGCATTAGTCGGGATACTGGTAAAATGAATAATAGAGAATATTCACCAGAGGAAATACAGCAGAGGAAAAATCTAAGGAAGAACGAAAACATGGAAGATTTACAAAGACAGGGGAGTTAGGGACGGAAATAAGTGAGCGTTCAGGAGACATATTTGCTCAACTTAGAAAAAAGCGAGATCTCCAGCGAAATGTAAAAACTAGACTGAAATCTGATGATGGTAGTATAATTTGCAAAATCCTTGAGAACAGTTTGTTTTACCATGGTTGTAAATAGGTTCCATGTGTGAAAGTTTGTCAGTTAATTGCGGTGGTTCTGTCCGGGTACTCCGGCTTCCTCCACCAACCAAACTGACTGTCACCGTATGAGTGAAACACCCTTGAGGGTGACATTAGGCCAAATCCCCGCTCCCCCATGTTAAGAGCCTTATTGTCTAGCGTAACAGTCCCAATGAACCCTCATGGCAATACATTAACTATATGAAACGTAAACTGCTAAAACGTGAAACCGCGAAAGCACGAAAATGCGAAAAGGCAACGCGAAAACGTTTTCTTATTTTCGCGTCGCGTTTCGTGTTACGCGAAAATGCGAAAACACGAGATGGCCGCATCCGGCTTCCATATCCCTGCATGGAGCAGGTGCACAAGGGCCTCATCACTTTTGAGTTTTGGGAGAGTGGAGTGTCGAAATATGGGGGCTATACATAACCCCATGTTTTATATGAAGCATGCATGTATCGAGACCCTATATTTCGATACTTCACCATAAAACCACCCCACCCTCCAAGATTCTGGTTTATAGGGCCTGTCAGCAGGTGTAAGGAATGTCTTGTTGTGGAATGTGGTCCTGTGAGAGGTATCTTCCCTGGGCGAGATCAGTCCGTACAAGAGGGCTCCAGTCCTGCAGTTGTCCGACTTGGCCGACTTGGTGCAGGATACGCCTCAAGTGCTTCGAGAAGATGTCAGGGCGGTGTATAGTTTTAATACTCCCCAATAAGGTTCATTATGCTTAATGTTAAAGGCATGGAAATAAAGACCTGGCTAAGAACTTGGTACCAGCTTCTTTTTACTCTGCCTTTAACATTCCCCCCTTTTTTAGCCCACCATCACCAGATGGTGGGTTGTTGTTCAAATCGCTGTTCGTCCGTGGTCCGTCGTCCGTCGTCCGTCGTCAGTCCGTCCGTAAACAATTCTTGTTATCGCGATTTCTCAGGAACTACTTTATGGATCTTTCTCAAATTTGGGACACATGTTCCCCTCGGGGTCTAGTGGTGCAAGATATCTTTTTTGGTCCGATTCGAAGATCCAATATGGCCACCAGGCAGCCATCTTGGATTTCCCCATCAAACCTTGTTATCGCGATTTCTCAGGAACTACTGCATGGATCTTTCTCAAATTTGGTACACAGGTTCCCCTTGGGGTCTAGTTGTGCAAGATACCTTTTCTGGTCCGATTCGAAAATCCAATATGGCCACCAGCCAGCCATCTTGGATTTCCCCATAAAACTTGGTTATCGTCATTTCTCAGGAAGTACTGCATGGATCTTTCTCAAATTTGGTACACAGGTTCCCCTTAGGATCTAGTTGTGCAAGATAACTTTTCTGGTCCGATTCGAAAATCCAATATGGCCACCAGGCAGCCATCTTGGATTTCCCCATGAAACTTTGTTATCGTCATTTTTCAGGAAGTACTGCATGGATCTTTCTCAAATTTGGTACACAGGTTCCCCATAGGGTCTAGTTGTGCAAGATACCCTTTTCGCCACGAATCGAAAATCCAATATGGCCACAAGGCAGCCATCTTGGATTTCCCCATGAAACCTTGTTATCGCGATTTCTCAGGAACTACTGTATGGATCTTTCTCAAATTTGGTACACAGGTTCCCCTTAGGGTCTAGTTGTGCAAGATACCTTTTGTGGTCTGATTCAAAAACCCAATATGGCCACCAGGCAGCCATCTTGGATTTCTCCATGAAACATTATCGTCATTTCTCAGGAAGTACTGCATGGATCTTTCTCAAATTTGGTACACAGGTTCCCCTTGGGGTCTAGTTGTGCAAGATACCTTTTCTGGTCCGATTCGAAAATCCAATATGGCCACCAGCCAGCCATCTTGGATTTCCCCATAAAACTTGGTTATCGTCATTTCTCAGGAAGTACTGCATGGATCTTTCTCAAATTTGGTACACAGGTTCCCCTTAGGATCTAGTTGTGCAAGATCCCTTTTTCGGTCCGAATCGAAAATCCAATATGGCCACAAGGCAGCCACCTTGGATTTTCTCACGAAACCTTGTTATCGCGATTTCCCAGGAACTACTTCATGGATCTTTCTCAAATTTGGTACACACGTTCCCCTTGGGGTCTAGTTGTGCAAGATTCCTTTTCTGGTCCGATTCGAAAATCCAATATGGCCACAAGGCAGCCATCTTTGATTTCCCCATGAAACCTTGTTATCGCGATTTCTCAGGAAATACTACAGGGATCTTTCTCAAATTGGGTACACAGGTTCCCCTTGGGGTCTAGTTGTGCAAGATACCTTTTTGGTCCGATTCGAAAATCCAATATGGCCACCAGGCAGCCATATTTGATTCCCCCATTCAACTTTGTCATCATTTCTCAGAAAGTACTGCATGGATCTTTCTCAAATTTGGTACACAGGTTCCCCTTAGGGTGTAGTTGTGCAAGATACCTTTTTCGCCACGAATCGAAAATCCAATATGGCCACAAGGCAGCCATCTTGGATTTCCCCATGAAACCTTGTTATCGCGATTTCTCAGGAACTACTGTATGGATCTTTCTCAAATTTGGTACACAGGTTCCTCTTAGGGTCTAGTTGTGCAAGATACCTTTTTTGGCCCGATTCGAAAATCGAAGTGACGCTTCAAATTAATAAGGTATTCCCGAGTAGTGACGTTGCACCACATGAGTCGGCGGATCAAACGGTGGGGCATATTCTATATATTGACTATAGAGAATATCCATACATTCACCTTCCATATCAAGGAGTTCAAATAATTCGGAATTAAAATGTATTTCTTCAAATTTTAAATCAGTTTTCTTTAGTCCATGCAGTAGCAAGTGAACTGCTCCACCCTTTCGACTGCCAGCGGGTCGGCTACATGAAGGGACGTCACTCTTGTGACTCAACGTCACAACTCGACAACTGTAGACTAGTGCATGTTTCGATCCAAGGGAGATAATCAGGATTCAGGCACTTTCGAAGTTTCAACATTACTGCGCGGACCAGATCCCTTCAGTATTAAGTATTGTACCATCTTACTATTTTCCAGCATGATATCTTAAAAGAGATATCTCAAACTAGCCCAGTAAACAGATCAGAATTAGCATTCGTTCCTAATTATAGAATCTTAAGTATGTTTCATAGCTCATGCCAAAGTGTCAAAGAGATTGGTCTTCGCTTCCAGTACCCAATGATGACACGTGCAAAAAAAAAAATTAAAAAAATACTACAAAACGAAGGCGAAGGATCCTCCGTGCATGTACATTCATTTTCAGACTAACTTTGCTCATTTCTCTTGTATTATAACAACCGACATAAGTACAGTTTCTAGAAATCTTGAAAGTCCTGAAACTTTTTCAGTGTCCCTTTTTCGATCTTTTTCGCTCAGATTTGAAATTCTGTAAACAAAATTACAAATCAATCATTTGTTCTAGTAACAATGGACAAAAAGATCCTCTTGTCATTAGCTTACAATTATCGGACAATGGTGGGCGCCAAGAGCCTTCAGGATCTCTCGTTTACAGTTACATTCAATAACCAACATATTCACCCTATATACGTTGCAGAGTATAGTCAAAGATACAAATCATATTAATAAATTGTGCTTTTTAAACCAAATACATAATATATTGAGAGCCATATTACATCCTAGCAATGTGAAATCAATCCAAAGATTGTCGGGTTCAGTTCAGGTCTAACATACGAACCCATAAATAGCGCTCAATATGTTCCACATCGACTTGACAGTGACACATGGCAAGTTAGTTCTGTATTTAATTGGACTGTGGTAGAGGGTGACGGGTCAATATCAATAATGACCCAGTAGCAACTGGAATAAACTCGGTCAAGTCGTCATATCTGACAAGCGATAATTCATAAGAATTTCGATCCTAATTTCGTCTCATCTGATACGCGTTATGATCAGAATGATTCGATTCTAAATTCCGTTTCGTCCTGTGATACACGCGTTCGTAAGAATGATTTCATCCTTATTCGGTCTCGTCATGCCATACACACGTTCGTAAGAATGATTACGTCCTAATTCCGTCTCTTCATGCCATACACAAGTTCATAAGAACGATTTCATCCTAATTCGGCTACGACAGGTGATACACGCGTTCATAACAACTATTCCGTATTGTCATGCGATACACGCGTTCGTAAGAATGATTCCAATCTAATTCCGTCTCGTCATGTCATACATACGTTCATAAGAATAATTCCATCCTAATTCCGTCACGACAGGTTATACACGCGTTGATAACAATTATTCCGTCTCAATTCCGTCTAGTCATGTGATACACGCGTTCGTAAGAATGATTTCATATCCTTATTCGGTCTCGTCATGTCATACACACGTTTATAAGAATGATTCATTCCTAATTCCGTCTCGTCATGTCATACACACGTTCATAAGAATCATTCAATCCTAATTCCGTCTCGTCATGTCATACACACGCTCATAAGATTCATTCATTCTTAATTCCGTCTCGTCATGTCATACACACGCTCATAAGAATGATTCATTCCTAATTCCATCTCGTCATGTCATACACACGCTCATAAGAATTATTCATTCCTAATTCCGTCTCGTCATGTCATACACACGCTCATAGGAATTATTCATTCCTAATTCCGTCTCGTCATGTCATACACACACCCATAAGAATGATTCATTCCTAATTCCGTCTCGTCATGTCATACACACGCTAATAAGAATTATTCATTCCTAATTCCGTCTCGTCATGTCATACACACGCTCATAAGAATGATTCATTCCTAATTCTGTCTCGTCATGTCATACACACGTTCATAAGAATCATTCAATCCTAATTCCGTCTCGTCATGTCATACACACGCTCATAAGATTCATTCATTCTTAATTCCGTCTCGTCATGTCATACACACGCTCATAAGAATGATTCATTCCTAATTCCATCTCGTCATGTCATACACACGCTCATAAGAATTATTCATTCCTAATTCCGTCTCGTCATGTCATACACACGCTCATAGGAATTATTCATTCCTAATTCCGTCTCGTCATGTCATACACACACCCATAAGAATGATTCATTCCTAATTCCGTCTCGTCATGTCATACACACGCTAATAAGAATTATTCATTCCTAATTCCGTCTCGTCATGTCATACACACGCTCATAAGAATGATTCATTCCTAATTCTGTCTCGTCATGTCATACACACGTTCATAAGAATCATTCAATCCTAATTCCGTCTCGTCATGTCATACACACGCTCATAAGATTCATTCATTCTTAATTCCGTCTCGTCATGTCATACACACGCTCATAAGAATGATTCATTCCTAATTCCATCTCGTCATGTCATACACACGCTCATAAGAATTATTCATTCCTAATTCCGTCTCGTCATGTCATACACACGCTCATAGGAATTATTCATTCCTAATTCCGTCTCGTCATGTCATACACACACCCATAAGAATGATTCATTCCTAATTCCGTCTCGTCATGTCATACACACGCTAATAAGAATTATTCATTCCTAATTCCGTCTCGTCATGTCATACACACGCTCATAAGAATGATTCATTCCTAATTCCGTCTCGTCATGTCATACACACGCTCATAAGAATGATTCATTCCTAATTCCGTCTCGTCATGTAATACACACGCTCATAAGAATCATTCATTCCTAATTCCGTCTCATGTCATACACACGCTCATAAGAATGATTCCATCCAATTCCGTTACGACAGGTGATACACGCGTTCATAACAATTATTCCGTCTTAATTTCGTCTCGTCATGCGATACAAGCGTTCGTAAGAATGATTCCATCCTAATATCGTCTCGTCATGTCATACACACGTTCATAAGAATGATTTCATCCTAATTCCATTACGACAGGTGATACACGCGTTCATAGCAATTTTCCCGTCTTAACTCCGTCTCGTCATGTGATACACACGTTTATTAGAATGATTCCATGCTACTTCCGTCTCGTCATGTCATACACACGTTCATAAGAACGATTCCATCCTAATTCCGTTACGGCAGGTCATACACGCGTTCATAACACTTATTCCGTCTTAATTCCGTCTCTTCATGTCATACACAAGTTCATAAGAATGATTCCGTCCTAATTCCGTCTCGTCATGTCATACACACGGTCATAAAAATTATTTCATCTTTATTCAGTCTCGTCATGTCATACACACGTAAATAAGAATGATTCCATCCTAATCCCGTTACGGCACGTGATACACGCGTTCATAACAATTATTCCGTCTTAATTCCGTCTCGTCATGTCATACACACGTTCATAAGAATGATTACATCTTAATTCCATCAGGTCACGTGATACACGCGTTCATCAGAATGATTCCATCCTAATTCCGTTACGGCAGGTTATACACGCGTTCATAACAATTATTCCGTCTTAATTCCGTCTCGTCATGTCATACACACTTTCATAAGAATGATTACATCTTAATTTCATCAGGTCACGTGATACACGCGTTCACCAGAATGATTCCATCCTAATTAAATTGAACGCAACATACAAAGGCGGTGGAAAAAGATGTCGGCGTACTGACAATTAACCACAGTCACAATCAGAGGGCAAGCCTCGGAGACGAAACGTCCACCAGCAGAATCTCGCCATATACTGATAACAATTAAACGCATCATATAAAGGTGGTGGGAAATGATGCCAATAATTTCCCTGCATATCTAAAAACATCACAAGACCTTTAGTGAGTATATAATGCAAATAATTTATCCATAAGTCAATTCCTTGATAAATAGTCAGTTTGTCCCATCTGTCGAGTTCTGAAATTCAGCTCCAATTATAAATACATATTTTCCAATTTTTATGTTAAAATATACGTATATATGCTAAAATATCTGAAGCTACATTAAATCCTTGGAGAGAATCTGTTTTCATAATTTTGATTGGATTTCAAAAATCAGAAACAGAAATGTATTGGCCCTCCATCACTGAAGGTCAAGTTGTCTCATAATTTTGTCTTGAATTCTGTCTCTTAAATAGACCGGATTCAGTACCCATGACTTAATGGGTACTAATTGTGCACCCCTGTTGGCTGACCTGTATCTGTTCTCTTACGAAAGTAGTATACAATGCGTAAATTGGCGAAATAGCGCCTCACTGCGCATGCGCAGAACCTTGTGTGACGTCATAAGTGTGTAAAATGGGGCGGTATTGGGGCGGTGTGCGCATGCGTGATGTGTGGGAGGTGGGTACAAGATGGCCGCCATGTGGGAGGTGGGTACAAGATGGCCGCCATGTGGGAGGTGGGTACAAGATGGCCGCCATGTGGGAGGTGGGTACAAGATGGCCGCCATGTGGGAGGTGGGTACAAGATGGCCGCCATGTGGGAGGTGGGTACAAGATGGCCGCCATGTGGGAGGTGGGTACAAGATGGCCGCCATGTGGGAGGTGGGTACAAGATGGCCGCCAGTGGAAGATGTGGGAGGTGGGTACAAGATGGCCGCATCGCCAGTGGAAGATGTGGGAGGTGGGTACAAGATGGCCGCCATGTGGGAGGGGGGTACAAGATGGCCGCCATGTGGGAGGTGGGTACAAGATGGCCGCCATGTGGGAGGTGGGTACAAGATGGCCGCCATGTGGGAGATGGGTACAAGATGGCCGCCATGTGGGAGG
>JAVTVY010043266.1:0-20849 GCA_036873755.1 Hanleya hanleyi | reverse complement strand
ACAAAACTGAGAAAGATTGAAATAACTTGTCGACGTCACACATGTTGATCTCCTAGGAATTGAACTCGGTAAAAGAAAATTTTGAGGCGCTTGTGATCCAACGCGCATATCCACGACATATGAACAACTGCAACAGGCTATTTTTAGCCCACCATCACCAGATGAGGGACTGTTCAAATCGCTTTTCGTTCGTGGTCCATCGTCTGTCCGTCCGTCGTCCGTCAGTAAACAATTCTTGGATTCGAAAATCCAATATGGCCACAAGGCGGCCATCTTGGATTTCCCCATGAAACCTTGTTATTGGGATTTCTCAGGAACTACTGCATGGGTCTTTCTCAGATTCGGTACACATGTTCCCCTTGGGGTGTAGTTATGCAAGATACCTTTTCTGGTCCGATTCGAAATCCAATATGGCCACCAGGCAGCCATCTTGGATTTCCCCATGAAACCTTGTTATCGCGATTTCTCAGGAAGTACTGCATGGATCTTCTTCAAATTTGGCCCACTGTTTCGTCTGCCGATGGGTCGGCTACATGAAGGGACAACACTCTTGTGACACAACCTTACAGCTCGACAACTGTAGACTACTGCGTGTTTTATTTTTTTTTGCATGGAATTTTTTTCAAACCAATTCAACATTTTCTTTAGTTATCCGCCCTTGATTTTAGTCTGGAATACTTTTTGTTTGGCACCTACAGTCCTCATCAACGAAACTCCTTTCAGAGGGGTTTAATTGCATTCTTTTGAAATTAGGTACACATGATTGGTGCTGAGTGAACATGTGCACAATTTTTTTTAGAGTTGATTCAACAGTTTCTTGAGTTGCTCCCCTTGATTTTGGTCTGAAATTTAAATTTGACACATACTGGCCTTCGATGGATTCTTTTCAAATTTGGTACATATGGTCGGTACCATGTGTAGGTGTGCACAAACTGTTTTTGAGCTGATTTGACGTTTTCTTCAGTTACTCCCCTTGATTTTAGTCTGAAATCCTTGTATTTGGCACCTACTGTCATTTCGACCTAATTCATCAGGCAATGAGCTTACTTTTGCAGCTTATGCTAACAAAAATTTTGTTTTAAAGTTACTGATACATGTATACATAAGTGCAAACCGGGAGTGAGGGAATATGCACCACCGCAGAGTAAGAGTAACTGGAGTTTAATTTGCTCCTACAAATACCAATCTAGGCCCTTATGTATCCCCCCCCCTCCCCCAACCTGATTTCCAAACCTGCCTACATCACTTACACAACAATGATAGCTTATACATGTACAGTATTATGACAATTGCAACAATACAAACAACATACAGTCCAGAAAGGTTCATTTGTATGGTTAACCTTTGTCTATAACAACATTCAGGAGATAAAAATGTCTGTATGTTTTTACGGGCGTATTTTGGGTTCAATTGAACTCTTGTTTTATTGTCTTTTAAGGTGGCTGTGTATGGTAAAACAGGTCGCTGTTTGTACTGCAGTCTTCAGGAATAGTGATGATGGAAAAAAATCACAAGGTTGTATTTTCTGGAGAAACAGTATAGCAACAAACTTTCCCAACCTAGACCAATGCAGACGCACCTCTCCCGGGCTTTGTGTCACAGGAACTGGCTGAGCGACATAGTGTAAGTTGAAGTAAATTATTCATATCTGTTAGGAGAACATGAAACACATCAGTTCCACATTGCCAAGGTTGGCGGCTGTCACCTTCTCTCCCCCCCCCCCAATCATGAAGGGGAATACAGAAATCACTTTCGTATTGCTGTACCGTGGATGATATCTCAGCTGCTATTTGATCGAAACATACATGAAGATGCTTAGTACCTTACTGATGTGCATTTTCACATTCTGTATGGCCCTTCAATATATGCTTATCTAGTGCATATCTCGAATACCATCAAACTGCTCACTATGAATCAGATTTCTGTGACCTGATAACTTGGAGTTATCGAAGAATCGAGAGGTTTTCAGATGCACAGCTTCGTATATAAATTTGAAAAAATATTACTTGTTCTTTGATAGATCTTTATATCTCGAACCCTATGCTGTTAGTTATATGAACATAAAATGGTCTGATCAGTGATGAGAGTGATCTGAATTTATTGTGTTTTGTTTTAGCCAGTTTTGTAGGGGTCAATGTTTGACTGCCATTATCATGAAACTGGAATATCTGTATGTTCAACCATATTTGTTTCCTGTATTAATTTATTATGATAGCTCGGGCATTCAGAATATACTAATCGTTTTTCATTGTTTGACTTCCAGGTTATGTTTGCAACCAGTTCAAGGGCACACTGTGGTCCAAAGTAAGGAGAGGCATCACTCAGAAATGCCATGACGCAGCAAGGTCAGGTAGAATCCACCAGAAAACACCATTGAAGCAGCATGATCTCCACTTGTCAGAAGAGCTGGTGGACTCTTCTTCAGCTTCACCCTCATCTGCCAACGACAGTCCCCCAAGGAATGCTAAAGGCCATCCCACAAGAGGTGGGAAAAGACCAAGACAGATTGTTTTAAACCTTTTTTTGAAAAAAAAAACATTCTACTTGACACAGACTTTCAATGTGCTTCCCATTTTGTGCTCGGGTGTTTTAAGACGTGATACAATATATATTTTATGCTGTTAAAGAATAAAAGGTGGAATAAGCGTGGATTTTGCCTTTGCTGGTGGTTATTTTAAGGGATGGATGATATTGCAGGAGGAATCGGGACAGACTAGACAGTCTGTACAAATGACATGCCCTTTCAGATAGAAGATGCCCCCTCCCCCACACCCCAGGAATTCTGTACAGATGGTGTTTCAGTGCTGGCCGGGAGAGGAGAGTGATCACTCTCCTCTCGCCTCCACTCTCCTGAAAGTATTTCAAGGAGAGTTAACGATCACTCGCCTTGAAAGTAAACTAAATACCTATGATGCTTACGAATATCTTGATATTGCTCTCCTCTGCTCGCCTAAAGAAACTTGGAGGAAAGTATTCGGCAGCTCGCCTGCATTTTACTCACGATCCCCACGCCATCCCCTAGGGTTACTGTGGAGATGTTGCCGTACCTCTTTGTGGGGTTTTCTGCCCCATATTGGAATTACTGCCCCGCAGATTCCCCACGTGGGGATATTGTGGGGTTTTCTCTCCCATGCTGGAATTACTGCCCCACAGATTCCCCACGTGGGGATGTTGTGGGGTTTTCTGCCCCGCAGATTCCCCACATGGGGATATTGTGGGGTTTTCTCGCCCATATTGGAATTACTGCCCCGCAGATTCCCCACCTGGGGATATTGTGGGGTTCTCTGCCCCGCAGATTCCCCACATGGGGATATTGTGGGGTTTTCTCTCCCATGCTGGAATTATTGCCCCGCAGATTCCCAACGTGGGGATGTTGTGGGGTTTTCTCTCTCATGCTGGAATTACTGCCCCACAGATTCCCCACGTGGGGAGGTTGTGGGGTTTTTTGCCCAACGTGGGGATATTGTGGAGTTTTCTCTCCCATATTGGAATTACTGCCCCGCAGATTCCCAACGTGGGGATGTTGTGGGGTTTTCTGCCCCGCAGATTCCCCACGTGGGGATATTGCGGGGTTTTCTCTCCCATATTGGAATTACTGCCCCACAGATTCCCCACCTGGGGATATTGTGGGGTTTTCTCTCCCATGCTGGAATTACTACCCCGCAGATTCCCCACGTGGGGATATTGTGGGGTTTTCTGCCCCGCAGATTCCCCACTTGGGGATATTGTGAGGTTTTCTGTACATTGCTGGAATTACTGCCCCACAGATTCCCCACGTGGGGATGTTGTGGGCTTTTCTGCCCCGCAGATTCCCCACGTGGGGATATTGTGGGGTTTTCTGTACCATGCTTGACTTACTGCAGAAATATTTTGTGTCTATCCCATGGCAGCTTTAAATATAGTTCCCCGCATCATCCCCACATGTAGGGAACACGTGGGGCTGAGGTTGGGATAGTGTGGGGATTTAATTCAGCTAAGCAGCATTAAGAAACTCCTTTTCCACGACTAAGTCCAATGTGGGGATTTTACCAAATCCCTACACATTCCCCACATTGGCTGTCCTACACATTCCCCACATGATCCCCACACAGCTTGCCCGACATAAACCCCACAAATTCCCCAGCTTATTGGTTTGTAAGGGATATGTACAGTAAAGTTGAAATTTATACACATACATCATGGAAATCTGTCGGGATGAAAACCCCAAAGGGCTTGTAATGTCCCAAGTAATATAAAAATGAATATTTAAAGACAGATTTATACTGGATTTAGATAAACAAGACTGGGTGAAGATTAAGTATAGATTCGGTGAATAAACAGAAATCATAAATGAACGATGTGCATTTGTTTGCCATCATATTCCTGGGTCGGTGAGAGCCTTATACATTAAGTAAATATTCTTTCAGTTTTGATTTGAATAGTGATATGGATTGACATGACTTTAAGGCTGACGGCATCTTGTTCCATTCTTTTGGAGCAATTCTTTTAGGAGTATGTAAAGAAAGATTTGTCCGATAGAAAGGTCGATATAAATTATACAAATGACCACGCGTAGGGTAGGCGTGTACCTGGAACTGTCTCGTAAAATAATTTTGAAATCGAACTGGAAACAAACTCGAATTTATTTAGAAATTTATGGGCAAACTGGAGAGTGATCATGAGGTAAAGGTTCAGTTCTGTATGATGGCCGATAGCGATGGACCCTATCGGATATCTACGAAAGCCGAGAGTGTTCTTCAAAGTTTTACTTTTCTTCCGACTTCTGACTTCCGACTTCTGACTTCTGACTTTCGACTTCCGGCTTCTGACTTCTGACTTCAGTCTTAGGATTTTTTTGCTTTTATAATGCATTACATCTTAAATTGTGAAACATGGAATGACAGAATACCATTATTATGAAATCTTGTGCTTGAAAAGCTGATTGCATGTACTTTTAATAATCAGATAACCATTGAAGTTTATCTGCAGTTATGTTCTGATTATTAAAATGCGATAACTTCTAATGTAAATCGAAATACCTTATGTCACAAGTCAAAGGCGCCTCAATATACATAATATGATAGCACAATTCTATTCAACTGATCATATTTACTTCCGAAATATTATAAATAAATATATAAATATACATTTCTCTTGGTTGATGAGAAGCTTTCTGCACCTGGAAAAAATTTGATATGCAAATATAAGCTATTGGTGAGTTGATTAGATAGACAAATGCGAATATTTAAGATTCTGATACCTTTAAGTTGCAGTCCATTAACTTGTGTAATGATGTGTGTTAGTTGAAATGAATTTTTAATAAATATGAATCGCACGAGTACTCCTTTGTTACTTCATATTTGTTAATAAGATATCATAATCCGTGCAGTTTCCAAAATAAAATTCCGTGGTCCTTTATAATCTGTTGATATGCCATGAGAACCGTATTTCTATAAATACTTATAACTTTTTAGAACTAGTTTTCATGATGCTGTAAATAAGCAATATTACAAAGAAAGACATTAGACTTATAGCTTTGTGACAATTCCAGTATAATCTAGCCATTATCTTGAGTTCATTTGGTGACTTCACCAAATACCATTTGCAATAAATTACATCATTAGCAGATTTAAACTTCAACCTAATGTCTCTCTAACCGTGGCCTAAAACTGGACCTAGAACGTTCGGGTTCGCTCTTAAATTGCCAATACTGTAATCGGAAAGACCAAAGCACAAAGTCACAGATAGAATTATAGGTATTATTATAATATATGTAAAGGTAAAGTTGCAAGGGGTGGATGAATGTCCAAAACTCTGAAGTCGGGAGCCAGAAGTCGGAAGTCGGAAGTCAGAAGTCGGAAGTTAGAAGTCAGAAGTCGGAAGTCCAAAATCAGAAGTTGGAAGTCGGAAGTCGGAAGTAGTCAAAATCAAAATAATAAACTTCAATGGTTATATGATTATTAAAAGTACATGCAATCAGCTTTTCAAGCCATAATAATGGTATTGTGTTATTCCATGTTTCATAATTTAAGATGTAATGCATTATAAAAGAAAACCAATCCTAAGTCTGAAGTCGGAAGTCAGAAGTCGGTAGTCAGAAGTCAGAAGTCGGAAGTCAGAAGTCAGAAGTCAAAAAGTAAAACTCTGAAGAACCCTCTCGGCTTTCGTAGATATCATAGTTCTGACAATCTCAGGATCTTGTAGGAGGCAAACAAAGGCGCAGTGTGCTCAAGTCTAGAGCTCAGTGAAATAATTCTGACGACCCTCTTCTGCAGTCAAACAAGTGTATGAAGATGACTCGGATAAGTATTAGACCATAGCACATTGCAATAGGATATATATGGATAAATCAAAGAATAATAAAGAATTTTGCTTCACGCAAAAATGAAAATCAAATATTAAAAATTGCCTCGATTTGTCCGTTTTTTGTTTTTTGATTTTGACTTCGACTTATCCATGCTAAGTTCGCACGTGGAAGGGTTATGATGTAACTTCCGTTACGACGAGTAGAATAGAAAACGCAAATCGTGTCGTATAAGAGATGTGGAGCGTGAGAGGCATGTGACCCACCAGGCCATCCTCGGGAGACAGTGTATCGATCGATTTGTTAGCGTATCTATACACTGCCTTGGCTAGTTGCCCACGGTAGGTATGGATAAAAACAGATCAAGGAGAGTAGTATACAGACGGCATATTGACTCTCATTGACCTGGCGTAAGAATCTGGCGTAGAGGTCAAATGCATTATAGTACCGGCAAAAATCGGCAAAGGTGTGCGCCGTCTCAAAAAGGACACCGTCTCATGTGGAGGTCATGTGGAGGTCACGTGATGGTCAATTGCATGAGGCATGTATTCCTCTGCAGTTATGTGGTCTGGCGGTGATGCGGTCTGCCTCCGCGGACAGAAAGTAGTCCCAAATACGTGGGTTTTCGTGAGAATGTTCAGCAATCTTCAGGGCCGGGAGGGGCCCGTACTAGACTGATTGGATCGAGTGAGGTGTCAAAGTGAAGCGCTCCTCCAGGACCATCCAGTCATGGATGGGTGCATGTAAAATTAGGATTTGTCCCGAAAATATAAAAAGCGGAACACGGACTTTACCCCTACACATGGGGAAACCCCTATCAACCCTATCCCAAAGGGCTAATATCGGTCCCTGGCTTATCGGGGCCTGCTGAGAGAGTGGGAGAGTGGGTGTATGTAAAATGAGGATTTGTCCCGAAATATAAAGGCGGAATACAGACTTTACCGCTACAATAGGGGAAAACCGCTATCAGCACTATCGTCAAGGCCGAATATAGTTCCCCCGGGCTTATCGGGGCCTGCTGAGAGAGGTAGGGTGCATGTAAATTGAAGATTTGTCCCGAAATTTAAAAAGCCGAACACGGACTTACCCCTACAATAGGAGAAATCTCCTATCAACCCTATCCCAAGGTATAGTCACAGGATATTCATTCACATTGACCTTTGACCTCTTGGGGTCAATGGGCGTCAATATACTCTTTATGTACAAAAAAGTCACTGAGTGCAAGCGTATTACTCTGTATCTGGGGTTAGGATGCGTAGGTGTATGGCGTCACTTCCGGTAGGCGTGAAACGGGCGTGACCCTGGGGAACATGTTTAGACCTGTCTGACCTACATCCGGGTACTTTCCTGTGAGTGAGTGAGTGAGTGTGAATGAGTGAGTGAGTGAGTGAGTGTGAGTGAGTGAGTGAGTGAGTGAGTGAGTGAATGAATGAATGAGTGTGAGTGAGTGAGTGAGTGTGAGTGAGTGAGTGAGTGGTCCCTCAATCACTCAACAAACCTCCACGAATCCACAAAATGCCTGCTTTCTATACTACAACCAGACTGCGCATGCGCAAAATGATGAAAACGGACAATACATTAGTCCAGCCCGATCCCACTCACTCATTCACTCACTCACTCACTCACTCACTCACACTCATTCACACTCACTCACCCACTCACTCATTCACTCATTCACAGGAAAGTACCCGGATGTAGGTCAGACAGGTCTAAACATGTTCCCCAGGGTCACGCCCGTTTCACGCCTACCGGAAGTGACGCCATACACCTACGCATCCTAACCCCAGATACAGAGTAGTACGCTTGCACTCATTGACTTTTGTGTACTTAAAGAGTATATTGACGCCCATTGACCCCAAGAGGTCAAAGGTCAATGTGAATGAATATCCTGTGACTATACCTTGGGATAGGGTTGATAGGAGATTTCTCCTATTGTAGGGGTAAATCCGTGTTCGGCTTTTTAAATTTCGGGTCAAATCTTCAATTTACATGCACCCACTCCCCCCACCCTACCTCTCTCAGCAGGCCCCGATAAGCCCGGGGGACCTATATTCACCCTTGACGATAGTACTGATAGCGGTTTTCCCCTATTGTAGCGGTAAAGTCTGTATTCCGCCTTTATATTTTCGGGACAAATCCTCATTTTACATACACCCACTCCCCCACTCTCTCAGCAGGCCCCGATAAGCCAGGGATCGATATTAGCCCTTTGGGATAGGGTTGATAGGGGTTTCCCCTAGTGTAGGGGTAAAGTCCGTGTTCCGCTTTTTATATTTTCGGGACAAATCCTAATTTTACATGCACCCACCCATGACTGGATGGTCCTGGAGGAGCGCTTCACTTTGACACCTCACTCGATCCAATCAGTCTACTACGGGCCCCTCCCGGCCCTGAAGATTGCTGAACATTCTCACGAAAACCCACGTATTTGGGACTATTTCTGTCCGCGGAGGCAGACCGCATCACCGCCAGACCACATAACTGCAGAGGAATACATGCCTCATGCAATTGACCATCACGTGACCTCCACATGACCTCCACATGAGACGGCGTCCTTTTTGAGACGGCGCACACCTTTGCCGGTTTTTGCCGGTGTGACGGAAACGGTGGCCCGCTGCATCCAGAGTCCGGGGGGCACTCGCGTCTAGATGTAAGTGTCCCAAGACACTAAGATCTGGATTTAATTGTCCGTCGGGCAATCAGGTCTGGATTTGGATGTCCTGGGACACTGGCTTCCAGGAGACGAAAGTCCTAACCCGGAGCCCAGTGTCCGCCTCGATTACTACTTCCGATTTTTCATCCAATTTACACGTGAACATGTGTACCAGAGAGTAGTATAGAAAGGGGAGTTACGGTGTTATTGACCTACTTCCGACAGGTGGTGCCAACAGTTCATTTCCGTCTGACCTTTGTGAAGTCACTTCCGGTTCCGTTCATGTGTTATAAAATGATCTTTAACCCTGCGCATGATGTCCGCTATTGTGCGCATGGTCACTTCCGATCACGTGACCGGAACCGGGAGTGACCTCACAAAGGTCAACCGAAAGTGACCTGTTGACGTCACCGGTTGAAGGTAGGTGAATAACGCCCTAAGTCCCCCCTCTCTCCGTCTCTTCCTCCTACTCAGGAGATCAGTGAGGACGAAAATGAAATGAAAAAAACAAGATAATTTTAACAAAAAATCTTGAAATTTATGCTAAGAAATAGCCGGGTAGGACTGCATCACACCTAAGGGCTTCCCCTCGTGCTTTCGCGATTCTTTGCTTGTCTCGTGAGAGCTTGTTCACTACAGTGAAGAATACAACATACAGACAGAATTTGTATCCGTTGTTTTAATACACAATACTATGGAATCTTGGTACTTCTTAGTTCTTCAGATAAATTCAACAGAATTTGGCTCTTCGTTAAACCAGTTTGGCGCTTGTGCTCTCCGCACTCCGGGAAATTTTGTTGTCTATTTTCGCAGCAGGTGGAACCAAAATACAGATCCAAATTCTCATAACAAAATACCAAGTAACAATACAAAAAGAACCAAACCAAGTAACAATACAAAAAGAACCAAATTGTTCTACGAGGACTGTGTGGAACCAAATATCCTGAGGAACAAAGAATAACCGCGATTTGTGATAAAGTAAGCATCATGGATAACAAACATGTCCGTTTAAAGATATAATCAGTCACAAATATCGCCAAAGACCCTAAGGCACTCGCAAATTAATTGTTTATTCATGACATATTCTGGATTAAGAAAAAACATGTATGTAGAACACACCGGGTATGTATTTTATGCGTTGGCCTATGGGGGATATCGACTTTTTCCGAGTTTTTCGGGCTTTTCTATATATTTTGGACTATTTTATGCAAACAATTCCTTCTTTAACCCTACAAGGCCTGGGATAGGGACATTCACCACCACCAAACTTTCTGTGCAATCTCCGGAACGACAAAAGAATGCGAGCTGACACTCCGTGAATTTGTAGTTTATCATACACGCTTAAAACTAAAGTGTTGAAACTTTTTTCGTAAAGTGTTGAAAATAACCCTTTAAGTGTGTCCACAGGGACACTTAAAGTGCAGCCCCTGTGGACACACTGAAAGGGTTATTTCATCACTTTACGAGTAAGTTTCAACACTTTAGCTTTAAGCGTGTATTGGGGTCATTTTGGGCCTACTTGCGTAACATCTCGAGCAGAGGATCACGGGTAAATTCACGGGTAATTTTTCATGCATTTTTTGGAAAAATTACATGAATACAATTTTCGCAAAATTTGGTTAAAAATTCGACCAAGAAAGGTATTTTTTGTAAAATGACGTCACTGTGACGTCATCAAAGCGGCCATCTTGGATTTTTTTTTACAGTTTCTTGTACAGGTTGACGCAAAGGTATAGTGTGGTAAGTTTGAGACCCTTTACTTCAAGGGATAAGAACAATAGTTAGTAGTTAGTGAGGGTGGGGGGAGGGGGCCGAATTCGCCCCCCTCCCCCTTAGGCCTGGACAGGTCCTAAACATCCCAGGCCAGATAAGGTTAACACAGAATTTCTTTAGATTAACGGCGGAACCTTTGAACCGCGAAATAAAGCTAGCAACCGCAGGGTAAATGTTACTCCGCGGTTTAACCCTATCTGGCCTGGACGATTTGGGGTGTACCGCAGCCTGGGGCGGCGGAAAGTTCCACCCCCTATATATTTTCCCTATCGCTAAGGCTAGAGGGCTGAAACTTACCACACTATATCTCTGGGTCAAGCTCAAATGTAAAATAATCGAAGAAGGCCGCCATTATGACGTCACTGTGACGTCATTTTCAACAGAGCATTATTGGACGATTTTTCGGTCAAAATCTTCGATTTTTTTTTGTTTTTTTCTCCGCAAAAAATGCATGATAAATTAGTAAATAATAATCTGATATGAACTAAACTAAGTTTTACCCAGTTTTCCGTACAGAAAAGCAACAATTTTGAAGAAATATGACGGAAACATCACTTTTCTGGTACCCCCACATGGCCGCCATTTTTAATTTACCCATGACCCTCTGCTCGGGGGTCATGCAAATTGGCTCAAAATGACCTCAATATGATAATCTAAAAAGTCGCGGAGTTTCAGCTCTCCAATTTTTTGTCGTTCCGGAGATACGAGCAAGAAACCAACAGGGTTGGTATAGGGTTAAAAGTTACTTCGCGGTTTAAAGGTTTACTCGATGGTTTAATGGTTTACTCTGCGGTTTAACGGTGTAAACGTTTCCAGAGTTTGTTTGGTTTTCGTTGAAAAAAAAAACAAAAAAAAACGATAAAGTCATTTATGACGACGTTACTAGAAATGACAAAAATGTGAACAAAACATGTGATAAACTCAAATCTGTTTATAGAAAATAGACGACAATCAAGAACATCCCCAAGAAAGGCAGAAAATGTAATAAAAACAATGTAAAAAAAATCGATGTCCCTATATGTCACCCTAATTCTTTAATGCCCTTTATGGACCATCGTTATCCAAGCTTGGATTGAATAGGTAATAAATATACCCGGTGTACGTCATGAATACACCATTACTTTGCAAGCGCCTTAGGTTGAACTTCCGGTAATGTATACATACAATTAGCCATAAATGAAGTCTACAAAATATATTAATTGCGGGTCACAAGGACTCACTTTCGCGTTTCTATGTAAATGGGTTATACCAAAAAAGAATAATGTCTCGTTCAAACAATCATCCCGGTGAAAACGTTTGCACTTGGGTGGAAACTTCGGATTGGAAAAGGTTTTCACTCGGGTGAAAACTAAACTGAAAAAAATATATACCAAACTAAAATTAATAGCATGTCGTATATGGGCCACCGTAAGGATGTACATTGACTTAAATACATAAAATTAGTATTCCTAAAAAAATATATATATTTAACAAAGATGTGACGGTATAACTTTACAAGACGTACAAAAGCTGTACATGAGAAATCCAGAAAATCAAACATTTTCCACTGACCCCGACTAGGATCGAACCCACAATCTTACCTTCTGCTGTACTGTCCACCGTCCATGCCTTTATCCACTGCACCACCGATTTGCTGGCCGAACCTCTGTTCAGAATTTCTAGCCTTTACTATTCCTTTAGTTTCATATATAGGTCAACCGGACTCTGAGGTATGCCGGACTCTGAGGACTTCCATAGCTGTGGAAGCGCCCATAGTCCGCCAGATGCCATGGTCCGGGCCCTATATATATGAGAAGGGACATTCCTGTCTAGATTTCAGTGACCCGGACACCAACGATATCAGGACCATGGTTTCTGCTGACAGGGGGGCAATTGTTTCCGAGGGAGGACTTTTGTATCTGGATCTGGGTGCACTTCGGGCACCCAGATCCAGATACCATGGTCCCCGGACCCTCATATCTGGCGGACCACCATTGCTTCCACACCGGTACTATAATGCATTTGAACTCTACGCCAGATTCTTACGCCAGGTCAATGAGAGTCAATATGCCGTCTGTATACTACTCTCCTTGATCTATTTTTATCCAGAACTACCGTGGGCAACTAACCAAGGCAGTGTATAGATACCCTAACAAATCGATCGATACACTGTCTCCCGAGGATGGCCTGGTGGGTCACATGCCTCTCACGCTCCACATCTCTTATACGACACGATTTGCGTTTTCTATTCTACTCATCATAACCCTTCCACGTGCGAACTTAGCATGGATAACTCGAAGTTAAAATCAAAAAACGAAAAACGGACAAATCGAGGCAATTTTTAATATTTGATTTTCATTTTTGCGTGAAGCAAAATTCTTTATTATTCTTTGATTTATCCATATATATCCTATTGCGATGTGGTATGGTCTAATACTTATCCGAGTCATCTTCATACACTTGTTTGACTGCAGAAGAGAGTCGTCAGAATTATTTCACTGAGCTCTAGACTTGAGCACACTGCGCCTTTGTTTGCCTCCTACAAGATCCTGAGATTGTCAGAACTATGATATCCGATAGGGTCCATCGCTATCGGCCATCATACAGAACTGAACCTTTACCTCATGATCACTCTCCAGTTTGCCCATAAATTTCTAAATAAATTCGAGTTTGTTTCCAGTTCGATTTCAAAATTATTTTACGAGACAGTTCCAGGTGGCCTACCCTACGGCTGGTCATTTGTATAATTTATATCGACCTTTCTATCGGACAAATCTTTCTTTACATACTCCTAAAAGAATTGCTCCAAAAGAATTGCTCCAAAAGAATGGAACAAGATGCCGTCAGCCTTAAAGTCATGTCAATCCATATCACTATTCAAATCAAAACTGAAAGAATATTTACTTAATGTATAAGGCTCTCACCGACCCAGGAATATGATGGCAAACAAATGCACATCGTTCATTTATGATTTCTGTTTATTCACCGAATCTATACTTAATCTTCACCCAGTCTTGTTTATCTAAATCCAGTATAAATCTGTCTTTAAATATTCATTTTTATATTACTTGGGACATTACAAGCCTTTTTGGGCTTTCATCCCGACAGATTTCCATGATGTATGTGTATAAATTTCAACTTTACTGTACATATGTTTTATCTGGTGAATAAACGAACAAACAAACAATCAAACAAACATAAACGAAAATTGAAAATTGACTGACAAATTTCAATTTTCGTTTTTTGTTTTTGTGATCTCATTGACGATCAAATTTCAATTTTTGATTTTGCGAAACCAAAAAAAACAAACACGAAAATTGAACTGTGCAAGGTGCGCGCAGACATTTGTCGTTCGTAAATGCAAATGTTGTAAGTTTGGAGAAACCAGATCAATTTTAATAAAGTATCGCTCTCGTATTTCTATATGACATAAACTCATTTTGGAAAGCTGGAATACGGGAGCGATGTTGAGCTATCCATCTTTCTACTTTCAATTTTGCAAGATGAAAAGCTGAATTGTCAAGTGTTACACGGACCAAATAACCCTCGTTGTCATTCAAACATGCGCAAATCCAGGTCAGTCACATCGCCCCTTCGCTCCATCGCCCCTTCGCTCCATCGCCCCTTCGCCCCTTCGCCTTCCGGTTTCGCATTCAGACATGCGCAAATCCAAGCCTAGTGACGTCACATCGCCCCTTCGCTCCATCGCCTCTTCGCTCCATCGCCCCTTCGCTCCATCGCCCCTTCGCCCCTTCGCGCCTTCGCCTTCCGGTTTCGCATTCAGACATGCGCAAATCCAAGTTTAGTGACGTCACATCGCCCCTTCGCTCCATCGCCCCTTCGCTCCATCGCCCCTTCGCTCCATCGCCCCTTCGCCCCTTCGCCTTCCGGTTTCGCATTCAGACATGAGCAAATCCAAGTCTAGTGACGTCACATCGCCCCTTCGCTCCATCGCCCCTTCGCTCCATCGCCCCTTCGCCTCTTCGCCCCTTCGCCTTCCGGTTTCGCATTCAGACATGCGCAAATCCAAGTCTAGTGACGTCACATCGCCCCTTCGCTCCATCGACCTTCGCTCCATCGCCCCTTCGCTCCATCGCCCCTTCGCTCCATCGCCCCTTCGCATAGCCCCTTCGCCCCTTCGCATAGCCCCTTCGCCCCTTCGCATAGCCGCTTCGCATCGCTATTTTTGCATCGCATCGCGCCTTCGCCCCTTCGCATAGCCCCTTCGTCCCTTCGCATCGCACCTTCGCCCCTTCGCATAGCCCCTTCGCCCCTTCGCATAGCCGCTTCGCATCGCTATTTTTGCATCGCATCGCGCCTTCGCCCCTTCGCATAGCCCCTTCGCCCCTTCGCATAGCCCCTTCGCCCCTTCGCATGCCACAAAATAAACGCACGCAGCGATGGACCCTATCGGCCATCATAAGAAACGGAGGGAAGGGTCCAGTGTGGTACAGTGCAACATGAATTCACCTTCGTCTATCTAAAACTGATCCACATTGTAATTCCGTCTTCAGCTCAGCCAGTACCTGTGCTCTAGGTAGAAAAACATGCATTGTGTTGGAAATGCGCAATGCTCATTCACAATCATGATATGAGAAATCAGCCAGGCTACCTTTCCATTGCCCCCATTGTGATTAGATAATTTACATATACATTTCGACTCTGAGGTATAGCCTTGTGATCTTTGTGGACTGAGCAACTTGTACAGGAAGGAATACTAAGTATAGGCCTAATGTATGGTGGTTTTCTTTCACACTATAAGGGGAATTAATACTTCATGAGAACTGTACCATACACTTAGCTAAAATTGTCGTTTTGATATCATGACATATGAAATCGAATGGAGATACTTTGCCTCTGTTATATCTTTCCAAGACAAGACAGGTAAGATTTGATGGCTCGTGCTCTGCTAATGTGAAATTTTAAGCAGTCTTCAGTCACAGGAATTGTATTGTTTCATTGGACCTTAAGAAAACGAAAATTGTATCCAGCTTCTGCGGGCAACAGGTTGCCTGGTTGAGATTATCATTTGGCGTGGATATGCTTCATTTACTCCTTTATTACACAGTATAAACAACACCATCGATTCGTTGAAGAGTACAAGTGAACACTATGTTTGTTAAGGGGGATTTTCCCCCAAAATCTGATTAAAAGAGTTTTTCCACACCTTGTCAGTCTCTTGGCAATTTCTTCTCAATGGCATAGAGTATGGTCATGAAAATTCTCTGACTTGTCAATTTCGACAATTGAGGAAGATATTGAAAGAAGAAGAGAAAATAAATAGAATAAATAAAATATAATAGTTTGTGCATTGCTTTGACTATATAGAGTAAAGCTGAAAATTCACCCAGTTGTCGGTCTCCATACGAGGAAGATATTGAAAGAAGAAACATTTTAATCAATGGAATGTCAATCGGCCTTAATCCAGTTAAGCCTATAAACCCCAAATTCCACATCAAATTGATTTACACGTGTCAAAGAATAGTACTGGACCACTACTTCCCACATGTAGCACATACAGGCGAAAATATTAACCAAACCATTCTCAATATTAATTTTATATTTCATATTCCTTGAATTATCAGATGGATTTGACTTTATGCTGAGCTAATATCACTTTGATTCTGTTGTTGTTCTTATACATGGACTTGGTTAAGCCCGATTGACATTCCCATTGACGAAAACTTAATACAAAATAAATATAAATACATATATTTTTTCATGTGTTTCTTATTTCAATATGTTCCTCGTATCGAGATTGACAAGTGGGCGAATTTTCAGCACTACACTATCTGGTCAAAGCAACGTCTCCAATACGTGCCTAATCTAAGCTTACATATTGTAAGTGTCATCATCATCGATAGATTCAATTGATGAGATTGCAAGAGTTTGAATGACCCTCATTGCCATCTGTTTCTTCTTGTTCACACAGTTCCTGTATCGAGCTATTTCACGAAGACGGAAAATGGAAGATTTATCAATAAAAGTGGAACCTGTTGATCAAGATACCGTTTCAATGATACAGGATGAGTTTTGCAGCTATTTAAAAGGAAACCTGCCTACAAAAACAGAGACAGAAACCAAGCCCGACATGAAAACTGAAATTGCTACCACACTGACAAGAGCGATAAGCAGTGAAGTCAAAACAACTATGACCAAAATGAAACTAGCAACCATGCTTGACGATGCTGGACTTCCAACCATTGATTTTCACATTGAAACTAGTCCATTTAAACAAGTAAGTTGTGATTTGACATACTTTTGCTGAAATATAGAGACATTTCAGAATCATTTTGCTTCAAGAAAAATATTGTTAAGACATGTATATTTTTCAAATTACTCTTGGAAAAACAGATCAGAAACCTTACATTATCCTGTTGATCTCAATACAGCTATGCCTCTTTGCTAGAAAGAGAGTTAGAATGGTTATTCCTGGTTATTCTATGATGTACTCTTGAAACGGAAGTGTTGTAGCTAACCCTAAGTGTGTCGATGAACGCTAAAATGATGAAAATCTTCATCTTAGAAAAATTTCTAACAAAGTATTACGCAAGTTGCTTGTCAAGTGTCATGGTTGCTAGTTTTCAACTTTGAAACGATGAAAGTTACTCCCGAATACTTGAAGATCAATCACTGCCTATACCCTTAAAGCGTTAACTGTAAGACTCCAGTTTATAGTGTGTAATCCCGTACATGCATGTTTTAAGATGTAGGATGCTATGTGTATTCATGATTCGTCACCATGGAAGATCATGTGAACAAAGGAGTAGATAGTGTAGCATAGACTGTAAACTTAGGCGTTAACTTATTGATCGCCTAAATTGTAACACTTATTGAATGCATAATTATGTTAAAATTATTAACTTCCATGTTCAATTTTGAACTTTGGCATTCATCCCATTAACGCAGGTATTCAAACGCAGAAGCTAAGTCATGTCACTGTGATAGTTATTTGAGAGGATGGAAAAAGTAAAAAAAAACAAAAAAAACCCAACAAATATTTGGCCTAATTTTTCGACATTTTTTGTCATTGAGTCAGATATACATTTCGGATGACCACTTTTTTTCTATGAGAAAACCTTTCCAATACCTGTAATTTGAAGTAAGATTTGTTTAATTTGTTAACAAAATGGAAAAGTTGTGAAAGTTTTCTTGAAATTGATGATTGTTTGGCAAACTAATGTCATTTTAACGCCCTGAAACCAAACCCACACACCTACATGTTGACAACCGGTCGGATAATGTGCGCATGGTCCTCCTCTACACACCAGAAAAGGTTGTAGGTATGCACGGAAAGACACACGAAAGATGGTAACCAAAACCCTCTTTTCCACTTTTGGCCAACAGAAATGGTTGTTGTTTTGGCTGTCAAATCTCGTGCGGAAATGAGCCTTGAGGGAGTTTTTCATACACTGCAAACTTAGGTGTTAGCTTATTGAACGCCTAAATGGTAACATTTATTGAACGCGTAATTGTGTTCAAATTATTAACTTCCATGTTCAGTTTTGAACTTGAGCATTCAACCCATTACCACGGATATTCAAATGCAGAAGGCATTGAACAATTTTAACACGTGTGTTAAAGTTTTGAACACTTATGTTAGAGCTTAGAATGCTATTGTTCAACTTCGAATACGTGTGTTCAAGTTGTTCCATAATGCGTTCTGCATTTGAATACCTGCGTTAATGGTTTCAATGTTAAAGTTCAAAATTGAACATGGGGGTTAACAATTTGAACATCAAAGTTAACAATTTGAAAACAATTATATAAATGCGTTCAATTAGTGTTACAATTTAGGCGTTTATTAAGCTAACACCTAAGTTTACAGTGTATGAAAAACTCACTCCAGGCTTATTTTGTCAGCACGTGTTTGGATAGCGAAAACAACAGCGGAAAAATAGTCCTCATGTTATTGAATGCCGCCGTACTTACAGCACATGTTGGTTCCGGAGACATCAGATCGACATTTCTGGCACGCGACATATATCAGAATCCTGGCTGTTTCAATGGCTTTTCTCTCCACACGTCATGTCGCCTGCTATGAAAATGCGCTAATACGGTGTTAGTATAGTCAAAAAATTATTTTTGCAACTTTGCATAATAAACTGTGTTTTGTTCAAAGAATATACTCAAGTTTGATTTCGTTAACGCTCACAGTCTAAAGTGACATAAAACAGGGTCGACTGAAGTTTAAAATTAGACTTTTCCCATACATTTTAGGATGGATTTGTTTATATAGTGTAAAATATGACATATTAAGTTAAAATGGATCTAATGTTTTCACAGTCGCCATATCTGCTGTGCTGTTACTTCGAAATATTATTTTGGTGATTTAGGTGTCATATTTTGCATATATTAAAAACTCCATGCTGTAATGTATAAGAAAAAGCAAAAAACAAAAACAAAAAACGGATAAAAACACAATTTCAAAAGTCAGTCGATGCTGTTTTACGTCACTTTTGAGTCTGAGCTTTAACAAAATCTAACTGACATATCTGAGCATATCTGTTCATTGGTTATTTTCTTTATTTAGGATTATTCAGACAACTATACAGCAGCTGACAAGAAGACCATGGGACCAGACAGACCTTATCCAGTGACTTTGTACAAGGTTAATCATAGATTGAGAAGCAATACACAGATAAACATCGCACATGTTGGGGAATCGGCTACTGATCATTCTGAAACAATTGGAGACATCGTAGAATCCAGAGAAGTCTTACCCAAGTCACCGTCAGCACTTGTTAAATTACACCCACATGAAAGTGGCAACAAATCAAAAGGGGCATATTGCTCTGTAAGTAGCTGTAGTGTGAAGTTTCACGAAGAAATGCACACTGATGATGAAATGAATCATACTGGTGAAAAGCCATTCAAATGTCAACTGTGCCCATTCTTCTGTAAATGGAGTGGACAGCTAAGGCAACATGAAAGAAAACATACTGGTGAAAAGCCATTCAAATGTCAACTGTGCCCATTCAGATGTAATCAGAGTGGACACCTAAGGCAACATGAAAGAACTCATACTGGTGAAAAGCCATTCAAATGTCCACTGTGCTCATACAGCTGTAATCAGAGTGGATACCTTAGGCAACATGAAAGAACTCATACTGGTGTAAAGCCATTCAAATGTCAACTGTGCCCATTCAGCTGTAAACAGAGTGGACACCTAAGGCAACATGAAAGAACCCATACTGGTGAAAAGCCATTCAAATGTTCACTGTGCTCGTTCAGCTGTAATCAGAGTGGATCCCTTAGGCAACATGTAAGAACTCACACTGGTGAAAAGCCATTCAAATGTCTACTCTGTCCATTCAGCTGTAATCAGAGTGTAAGCCTAAGGCAACATGAAAGAACTCATACGGGTGAAAAGCCATTCAAATGTCCACTGTGCCCTTTCAGCTGTAATCACAGAGGAAACCTGAGTATACATGAAAGAACTCATGCGGGTGAAAAGCCATTCAAATGTCCACTGTGTCGATTCAGCTGTAATCGGAGTGCAAACCTAATGCAACATGAAAGAACTCATATGGGTGAAAAACCGTTCAACTGTTCACTGTGCCCATTCAGCTGTAATCGGAGTGCAAACCTAAGTCAACATGAAAGAACTCATATGGGTGAAAAACCATTCAAATGCCCACGGTGCCCGTATAGCTGTAGAAGAAATGGAAACCTGAAACGACATGAACGCTCTCATGCTGGTGAGAAGTAGAAACCTGAAACGACATGATCTCACTCATACTCGTGAGAAGGCATTCAAATGCTCAATATGTCCTTTTAGCAGCACACTAAATGAAAGCCTGAAGGAGCATGAAAGAACTCACACTGGCAGAAAGCCATACAAATGTTTACTGTTCTTCGAGATGTTTACCCGGAGGAGACATAAGATAACTCACACGAATGGCGATCATTGCTCATAAAAGACAATGTTGAAATAAGTAAATGACACAATATTTCGTCTAAATGTACTCGTTTTGTTGGAGAGAGATAGTGAAAAGGGGAAGAGAATTCTAGGGGTGTCTCATTGTCAAAATCTAATGAAAAGTGTTTCTGTTTAGCAAAAGTGCACATGTAGGCCTACACCTGTACATCGAAAGCTTGCTGTAATTCTCAGCTTTCAATGGATGATTATGAAATTTGGTACACATATTTTTTATGATT